>OY829913.1:188142585-188419901 GCA_963691935.1 Nephrotoma guestfalica
AATAAATACCGTGGTATGACTGTCAATTGCAAGCTTAGATGGGAAGAGCATGTTAAGAAGAAAAAAGAAGAATTGAAGATCAAATATAGGAAAATGAATTGGCTGATAGGTAGAAATTCTGAGCTTACAATACACAATAAATTACTATAATATCGGCAAACACTTAAATCAGTATGGACCTATGGTATCCAACATTGGCGTTGTACCAAGAAGACAAATACACACAAATGATACAATGTTTTCAAAACAAAGTGCTGCGTGGCATTGTCAACGCATCATGGTACACCAGAAATAATACCCTACATAGGGACCTAAACATGGAATATGTCAGTGAAGATATAGAAAATCATGTAAAAAAACACATTCAGGGGATACCTCGGCACCAAAATGCAGACATACGAAGTTGTGGGAGAACTGGGCAGTTGTATTTAATTAGGACAGATAAATATAAGAAATTATGTAAATTCAAACGGGAGTAACCATTGCTTTACTGCCCGTTAAATCTGTATCTTTATTTAAGAAAGATAAATTACTAAATTATTAATTAAATCATTTGTTATATAAAAATTTAAATTAAAAAAAAATTTAAAAGGACTGGAAAAGTATCCAATTCAAAAGTCTTAGTGATGGTCACTGCTGGAAAATGGGGATCAGCAACAACACTTTCCTTGTTCTGCTTTGAAGCTGATGTTTTCAATGCATATTCTCAAATATTCGCGTAATTTTCCCGGAATATTTATTTATTTATTTATTTACATTTTACAATTTCGAGTAGCATTCCAACCACATTTTGAGCTTATAAGCTCATTTATAACGTGGTGTGAACTCTATTAAAGTTTCCAAAATAGTGGCTTTCTTTTAAGTGCCAAACCCAATGTTATATCTTCTGCAACTATGACCAATTACTTCTGCTGCTAAACGGAATCACAATTTTACGAGACTGTTATAGGTTGAATTATTTACATTGGTAAGCCCATTAATGTAGTTGGATGCTTGTGGGCAGTTATCAGCTGTGATCATTCTGTATCCACTCGATAAAATCAAATCACCGTCTTACAATTATGCTTGCAAATGAATATAAAATGTCGATTAAAATGAATGCTTCTAGTTTAACTTTAATTTCTTACTTTAGCTATATCCGATTGTATAGCTAGCCACTGCTCCTGGATATCAAGCAGATGTTCTATGTTATTACTGTGCTTGTCTAGATATGTTGTTGATCTCTTAAAGCATCGACATTCCATCGACCAATCTTTTGTGCGTTTGTGCAATTAGATGTAGAAAGTTTTCACTTGTACTCGAGTATGACAATCAATTGATCGCTTCCATCTCCACAGCTCATTAAGATCTACCGTCATTTGATCTCCACGTTACTCTGTGGATATGTAAGATAAGCGTGCTTGATTTAACTAAATTAAACATTATTGCCAGGTCGGTAACGCGTTAACCATTGTTGTTATTAAAGTTGTTTGGAATTAAAGTCATCCACGGAGTGATTTAATATCGTGGTGCGATTTGTTGTTTAAGACTTCTTTCTAATCAACACGTTACCTGATTTATCTTTGGTGGATACAAGTATATTAAAGTTAGGGATATTATGTTTCTTACTGATGCATAGGAGATGCAATAGAAAATCGATATATTGTTTCACGCGCGAGTGGAATAGCATGCCAATTCCAAATTTTTCTGAATTCCGATTACATTCCCACGATGTCATGGATCCCACTGCTAGGCCATCTAACCTCTTGTAGTACAAGTGTGTCGTAAGATTTTGGAGACCTTCTAAATCAATATTAAGCCGTTTCATTTGAATCCATTATTAACCATGCCATTTTAAATGGTTAATTGTTAGAAATTTTAACAATTTTTGTGTGCGGTATATTCTAATGAATTTTTCCGGATTTCCCATAAACCATAACTTCCTTCTTTATTTGAATACTTTTACTCGAATTCTCAAATTTTGGGTGTGCGTTATATTGAAACAAGTTTCTAGACACCACTCACAAAACCATCATCACTCGTAACCATCATTTTGCGTTTTCACTTAATTCCTTTTTCAGCCATGACACTTGAAACGAAACTTTTTTATAAATTTTCTGTCTGCAATATATTCATATACGAGTTTTCCCTGACTTCGAATACACGAAAATTGAGTGTAACATTTTCCAAAACTAACCATCACTAAAGCCTTTTGTTCAAATACAATTTAAGGCATGAGATTTTTAAATAAGGTAATACTGGATAAAATGAAGCGATGAACATGTTGTGTCCAAAATCCGACTTTCTTTTACCATGAATTTAGAGTATCACAGATCTCGATACACAACACTTGATTTCTATGTGAAAAATTAAGTTTACCGGACTTTTGGTAAACGCTTTCTTGTTTAATAAAAATTTTTTATTTCTGCTTAAATATGGTCAATAAGGATTGAAAATTTATCTGTTAATTTTTTGTCGATTTCTGTAAATGCGTTATTGCTTATCAACATTAATTAAAACCTGAAAATGCTAATATAGAAGCTGTCACTTTCTGTACACAAATTTCCACCAAATTTTATAGCGATCACCTAATTTATGGAAAAACGATTTCGTCCAAACATTACTCGGACCTGCCAATTTATAGAAAAAGCTTATGAATGAAGTTTCATATTGATCTATCAATCCGTCTAAGCTGTACAGGGGCCGAATTTTAGTTGAAAAATATTTATTTGTCAAAAATCGTAATTTTCGCTTAAATTTTTAAAGTCCCATTTGGACCTACTTTATTAATCCAAATTTTAATTATATTTTTAAAAGTCGAAAAAGATTCTGTGGAAGCTTCCACTTTGATAATTCTCCCAAATACTGGAAAATGCTTAAATCAAAAGTTTCACTTCGATCAGTCGCTTCGTCAGGGCTGTAGAGGCCACAAACTTTAAGTATGGACAGATAACATACACACTGATACACAAACACAAACGCACTCAGAGAGTTTTTTGAATTTTTTTTTTAACTTCGGCAACAAGGCGAATGGTAAGTCTTCTAAAATCCCGAGGTTGAAAATGATCAAACCCATATGATTTTTAAATTTTACCAATCTTCAAACGATATGTTTCCAAATTGCATTACATTTCGACCATTAGTTTACAAGTTACAGTTGTTTTAGTGACGATACTTTTGTTAATTTCAAAACAATGGTAAAAAGAATTTCACGTGTTGATTACGCACTGTTTTTTTGATGAGAAAAAATACCGTTCAAGCAAAGCAGTGGTTTCAACCATCATTGACTGGTATGCTGAATTTAAACGTGGTCGTACAACCACCGATGACGCGCCACGCTCTGGACGCCCATAAATGAGACTGTGACTCCAGAAAACATAAAAAAAATCCACGATCTGGTTTTAAAAGACTGTAAAGTGAAGAAAGATATCAATGAAACGTGTTGGTAATATTTTTCACGAACATTTGCCATGCAAAATATTGTTTTTTCACCAAGACAATGCACCATGTCACAAGTTGATCACAACAATGGCAAAATTGCACGAAGTGCACATTGAATTGCTTCCGCATCCAATGTATTCGCCAGATTTTGCCCACATCGATTAATACTTGTTTGCGTACCTAAAAAAGTGCCAGGGAAAGAGATTTGGCACCAATGAATCGGTGATTACCGAAACTAACGTTTATTTTGAAGACATAGATAAATCATTCTACAAAACAGGTATCCAAATGTTAGAGAGGCGGCGAACTGATCTAGAAGGTAATTATGTTCGATGAATAAAGTGTATTTTTCCCGATGTGTTACTGGCAACTTAAATAAAATTGGTTAAATGAAATACAGCCATCCCCCGATTTGCACGGTACTTTTTCACACGATTTCGCTTTTATACGGTTAGACAAAAATTTTAGTTTTTATTTATCATTTCTAATTTATTCTACATATTTAAAGTAAAAATAAATGACTTATTATAAACCAAATGATAATTTATTTAAGAATTGTATTTTATGTTTTCGATTTACACGGGTTTTCATACAAAAATTCCACTTTCGATTTACATGGTACTCTGCGGATTTACGCTGTATTATGCGTACGAATCAAACACCTGTTAGCATGGAGTGTATTCGTACAAAGTATTAAAGTAGTACGAATACTAAACTTAGATAAGTACTTAAGTTATAATTGTTGTTCAATAAATGGCACATTCAATAGAAAGTCGACAGTAGTCGCCTTTGTCGATATAGATAGTAGATATAGCCATTGTATCGGTAGTTTTAACCAGCAAAAACGTGACTTCATTATTTTTAATGTTGGCTTTATATTCAATTTATTTTCAACTCATATTCAATTCATATTCAATTCATATTGAACTCATACCAATTCACATTCAATTTCAATATCATGATCTTACTGCTATTGTTAATATATTTAATCTCAGTTTTGTTAATTCTGTTGATTCTTCTGTATCAGTAAGTAGTTCTAGTCCAGGCTCAGATAATTTGAATAAATTTCGTACTATGGTGTGTAGTATTAATTCGTGTTTCTTTCGCCCACTTACTGCAGCGAAATATCGAATTTAATTTAAAATCTCAGTAGTACAAAGGGTGGTGGTTAAGATAACATTCGTAATGTGGTTCTGAAGAATTATTTGCCATTTTTTTCACAATTACTAGCCGATCTATTTAATGTGGTTTTGGAAACCGGTGTTTACCCCGATTGTCTTAAAATTGCTAAAGTGACACCTATCTTTAAGTCTGGAAATTCTAAACTAGTTAATAATTATCGTCCAATTTCAGTTTTGTCGGTATTTGACAAAATTTTAGAAAAACTATTGCTAACCGGATGACAGACTTCCTGAATAAATCTATTTTTTTTCTATTCTCGTCAGTATGGATTTCGATAAGGTTCTGTTACAGATTTGGCCTTAACAGACATTACTGATTTGATCTATCGTAATTTTGACAGGCAAAACTATATCTGTGGCTTATTTCTTGATCTTCGTAAAGCTTTTGATTGTATAGATCACAGTTTACTTCTTCAAAAACTACAAATTTATGGCTTCCGTGGCCTATCATACAAACTGTTAGCAAGCTACCTTAGTAATCGAAAGCTGTTTGTGATTCTAAATGGTGTAAAAAACTCCACTTTAGGTGTGAACTGTGGTGTTCCTCAAGGGAGTGTCCTTGGCCTCTATTATTTGTAATCTACGTAAATGATATGGCCAATTTACCGCTCACGGGTCATGTTAGAATGTTTGCTGACGATACGGTGCTTGTTCTATGAATCCAGAGATTGTCAGGTAACAATATCACATATGAGGGATGATATTATTTTACTTTTAGATTTTCCTCACTTAAACAAAATATCGGTTAATTTTAATAAAACGAAATATATAATTTTTCACTCCCCACTCCTGCAACACATTGATTTACCACCACTTCAAGTAGCAAATTGCACCATAGAGCGTGTGGACAAATTCAAGTACCTTGGAGTAATATTCGACATGCATATGACGTGGGAGGACCATATTAATTCTATTTGTATTAAAGTTTGCCCATTTATTTGCCTGATTACAAAATTAGCTGATTCTGTTCCAGTACATGTGTTAAAGAAAATTTATTTCTCATTTATTCATACCCGATTCTCATACGCTTCTTCTACCTTTGGTTCAGCTGTTAAAGAGAAACTGATTAAATTGCACATTTTACAAAATAGGTGCTGTAAAGCAATGTATAAACTGCCCCACCTATTTCCTACTGTGGAGCTCTATCGAAATATTGCTATAGGCATTCTCCAATTAAAGCAATTTTTGAGATGTATGTGTCGATCTACATGTTTAAGTCTCTACACATCCCATCATTAATTTCGACTATACAATTCGAATTTCTAGATCAAGGCTATTCAACCAGAAATTCTAGTCAGTTGATGTGCCCCCAAATTAGAACTGAATTTGGCCGAAGATCATTAACATTTATTGGGCCATATATTTATATTAACTTACCTGAACATATTAACCAGCGCTGAACATATTTTTATGTTTAAACGAATGATAAAATCTCATCTGTTGTCATCAGTTAAAGATTATTTGTGATTAATAATGCCATTCATTCTTAATTAATTAAATTAAATTATATTAATTGTTGTGTATTTGAATTTTGTTTTTTATTATGCGTAATGTAGTTTTAGTCACTATGACACTATTTGCTGTATATGTTTTGTACATAGAAGTGTGAATGACGAACTTTTAAAGGACATTAAATCCACTAGTAGTCATTCTCACTTTAATGATTTTTATATATATAAAATTAAAAATAAATAAATAAATATAAATATAAATAATTAACAAAAAAAACAAATTATATTCAATTGGCATTTTCAAGAGATTCAATTCATATTCAATTCGTTTTCCATTAATATTCAATTGAAATTCAATTCATATTCAAATCTTAAATTTATATTTATTCATATTCAATTCAAATTCAATTCATGTTCATTTCATATTCAACTCATATTCAATTCGAATTAATTCAATTCAATTCATATTCAACTCAATCAATCCATATTCAATTCATATTCAATTCATATTTAATTCGATTTATATTCGATTAATTTCCAATTCATATTCGTTTTCATATTCAATTCATTTTCAAATCACATTCAATGAGATTCAATTCATATTCAAATTTTAATTTATAATTAATTCATGTTTAATTCAGATTCAATTCATATTCAATTCATATTCCATTCGTATTCCATTCAAATTCAATTCATATTAATTACATATTTAATTCATAATCAATTCATATTCAATTCACATTCAATTCATATTCAATTCACATTCATTTCATATTCAATTCGTATTCAACTCATATTCAGTTCATATTCAACTAATTTTCAATTCATATTCAATTCATATTAAATCCATTTTCAATTCATATTCAATTGAGATTCAATTCGTATTAAATTGAGATTCAATTCATATTCAAATTTTAATTTATATTTAATTCATATTCAATTCATATTTGATTCATTTACGATTCACATTCGATTCACATTCGATTCATTTTCAATTCATATTCAATTCATATTCAATTATTTTTTAATTCATATTCAATTGAGATTCAATTCATATTCAATTCATATTCAAATTTGTAATTTATATTTAATTCAAATTCAACTTATTCAATTCATATTCAAATCGTATTCAATTTGTATTAAATTCACATTCAATTCGTATTCAATTTAAATTCATTTCATATGCATTCAAATTCAATTCATTTCCAATTCTTTCAATCCATATTTAATTCACATTCAATTCATGATAAATTCATCATATTAAATTTTCATATTCAATTCATATTCAATCCATATTCAATTCATGTACAATTCGTATTCAATTATTTTTCAATTCATATTTGTTTCATATTCAATTCATTTTCAATTCACATTCAATTGAGATTCAATCATATTCTAATTTTTAATTTATATTTAATTTATATTCAATTCATATTCAATTCATATTCAATTCGTATACAATTTATATTCAATTCGTATTCAATTCATATTCAATTCATATTTAATTCATATTCAATTCATATTCAATTCACATTCAATTCATATTCAATTCACATTCAATTCATATTCAATTCACATTCAATTCATATTCAATTCATATTTAATTCATATTCAATGCGTATTCAATTCATATTCAATTTGTATTCAATTCAAATTCAATTCATATGCAATTGAAATTCAATTCATGTTCTATTCGTATTTAATTCGTATCCAGTTCATAATAAATTCATCATATTCAATTAATATTCAATTTGGTTCATATTAGATTCATTTTCAATTCACTTTCAAGTGAGATTTAATTCATTTTCAATTCATATTATAATTTTTAATTTATATTCAATTCATATTCAATTTATATTTAATTCGTATTCAATTTATATTTAATTGGTATTTAAATCATTTCAATCCATATTCAATTCGAATCATATTCGATTCTTTTTCAACTCATATTTAATTCATTTTCAATTCACAATCATTGTAATTCAATTTATATTCAATTCATATTTAATTCATTTTCAATTCACAATCATTGTAATTCAATTTATATTCAATTCATATTCTAATTTTTAATTTATATTTAATTCATATTCAATTCATATTCAATTCATATTCAATTCATATTCAATTCATATTCAATTCATATTCAATTCATATTCAATTCATATTCAATTCATATTCAATTCATATTCAATTCAAATTCAATTCATGTTCAGTTCATATCCAATTCATATTCAATTCACATTCAATTCATATTCAATTCATATTCAATTCATATTCAATTCATATTCAATTCACATTCAATTCATATTCAATTCATATTCAATTCATATTCAATTCATATTCAATTCGTATTCAATTCATATTCGTTTCATATTCAATTCATGTTCAATTCATATTCAATTCATATTCAATTCATATTCAATTCATATTCAATTCATATTCAATTCATATTCAATTCATATTCAATTCATATTCAATTCATATTCAATTCATATTCAATTCATATTCAATTCATATTCAATTCATATTCAATTCATATTCAATTCATATTCAATTCATATTCAATTCATATTCAATTCATATTCAATTCATATTCAATTCATATTCAATTCATATTCAATTCATATTCAATTCATATTCAATTCATATTCAATTCATATTCAATTCATATTCAATTCATATTCAATTCATATTCAATTCATATTCAATTCATATTCAATTCATATTCAATTCATATTCAATTCATATTCAATTCATATTCAATTCATATTCAATTCATATTCAATTCATATTCAACTCGTATTCAATTCTTATTCAATTCTTATTCAATTCACATTCAATTCATATTCAATTTATATTCTATTCATTACGGATATGTTGGAAATTTTTGAATGGAAGGTTTTTCTTGTTCAAGAAACTTTGATTTTTGGTTGGCCAACTTAGACGGGGTACGAGTAACGGAAAAAATTAATTTATGGATAAAGGTGCCTGCTTTTGATAGCTCGTCTTTTGCCTAAGGTATTAGGAATCACGTTTTGTAGTACAATTACTTGATGTGCCATACGCTCCATATCTCTACGTTGTAATATATCTACATCAGTGCCGTACTTTTAAAATTGTTCATCCTTAAAATATAAAATATTCAATTGAAATTACGACAAAAATGTTAAATATTGCATTTTGGGCAAACACGATATTATTTCAAAGTACTTAACGTGAAAAGGAAAATGAAAGTATTTGACTATAATAAAAATAAAACAAATATTTTTGATTGCAAGTAAAATTAAACATTTTATGTCCAACAAAAAAAAGTTATTGATAGCCGATTTACATGTCATTTAATCCATATCCTGCCATCAAAATCGCTAGAATTATTTCATTTTAATGAGATGCTTTCAAACATCTATAGAATGTATACATATACAACACGACGATAAATCCGTTATATGTGTGAGTAAATATACATATATACACGCGAATTAGGTTACTTTTATGTAACATTTCATGCAGCATAGGGGTGGGTTATATGATTTATGCTCATTCATGCTCTACACAATGTACATGTTCAGTTAGAATGATATTTTTAGATGTAGATTATTAAAGATCCAGAACATATATAACGTATCTGTACGGTATGCTGTATGTATATACATAGATTGGATACTGTAGAATGCTGCTGTATGATTTAAATATGAAATAAATATTTACATCGCATAATAAAATTTTATAGTTATGGTGCTGTTTTTGACACAACAGCATTGTCTTGGTTGCTTGTATGTTGGGAATTTTTATTGTGCATGTTGGATTTAATTTTAAAATAAAAAATTTATTTTTATTTAATAACAAAAAAAAATATTTTTTATATTATATTTTTGTACATCCAACAACAAAAATGTTGATGTCGCTTTTTGAAATTTGTACCATAATCGCATACACTGGCTATGGTATGTAGAACATTGTGTTAGTTGCGGGTTTTAATGGTAGAGATTTTAGTTGTTGAAAAAATTAAAACTATAAAAATTGTTGTATTATTACTACTATCTGCACTTTTGGTACCGTTGCATGTGTGTAATTGTGTAATTGTGTAGATATAAATGTGGATGGATGGTAGTAAATCGCTTTTGTTAAATGTAAAATACTTTTGATGAATTGACATTGTTATGTGTCAAGGCTCTAGTTTATGGGAGGTACTTTGGCAGAGTGTCTATGTACATTGAAGGTGTTTTGTTTGTTCATGATCGTGTATAACAACAGTCTAGTCCTATTTAGTAATTTCGTTATTACATATTCCAATTTTAAGCACAATGTTCGAAGATGTTTTCAATCTGTTAAATTATTTGTTTCAGTTAGTTAATTGTTTGTGAAGATAAAATGTTTATTTTATACATTTTCCAAATGTTATCATTATTATCAGCACCCGATTATGACAAATGACATAGGTTTTGAATGCATCACATTTAATTTGTAAAGTGGAAAATAAGTCTTGCCGGTTTTGTGATAAAAATTATTGTAAAATCTTGTTTAAATTTCAAAAAACCAACAAGGTCCCCAATTTATAGATAAAGCTAGTATGAAATTATATTCCGAATAGTTAATCCGCCTTGTCTGTAGAGATGCCAAGTTTTGGTAAAATATAGATTTTTGATCACAAGTCGTCATTCCCGGTAATATTTGGAATATGATCTGAACTAATTTTGTTTGAAATTGAATTAACAGTGTTTTTATTTTAAAGCTGTCACTTCCGGTAGACCGATTTCCCTGTGATTTTCCAATTTATAGAAAAAGCTTAATTATTATGTTTCACACGACCAGTCAATCCATCTGAGCTATAGAGACAAACAACTTGAGGTTAGATATTTGCATGGGTGCTATAAAAAAGTTTTGTTTTGAAAAAAATTGAAATTTTCGGCTTAAATCTTGGAAATTTGATCCGAACCGATATTGTTGCAAATTTATACCATAGGTACCTCCAAATTTATGAAAAAAACATAATTATCGACTTTTATGCCGATCAGCCAATTCGTCTGGGCTGCATGGTATCGAATTTTTGTAGGCGCCTTTCAAAAAATTTTGCAAAACCGGAAAGCTCCTAGAGAAGTTGCCACTTCCAGTTGACCGATTTTGGCCAAAAATCACTGAGATCGGCCAATTTTCAGAATAGCAATTTGGAGAAAAGTTTAAGTATGGAGTTTCATTTCGATCAAAAAATCTGCCTGGCCTGCTTAGGGGCCGAATTTTGTCTGATAAACATTTTTTTGTCTATAAACGTCATCTTCGGTTAAAATTGGAATTTTGTAAAAATTTTAATGTTATTTTTGAACATTAAATTTAGAATTTTTGACTTTTCAAAATAATTGCAAAAAACAAAAAGCTCCTGTGGAAGCTTCCACTTCCGGTAGATAGATTACTGCTAAAAATCACTGGGATCTCCCAAATTGTAGATACATCTTAAGTATGAAAGTTCATCTAGATCAATCAATCCCTCTGGGCTGTATAGAGAAGAATTTTTGTTAATAAACATTTTTTTTTGCCAAAAATTTAACTATTAGCTTATATGTTGGTAACTTACTCTGAAAAAGTGGCTAAGGGATCTGCCATTTCCGATAAACCGATTTCGATAATAATCGAATCGAGCATTTAGTTTACACACACACACACACACACACACACACACACACACACACACACACACACACACACACACACACACACTCACAGATATTTTTTTAACAGAAAATGGTAAATCTGAAAATCTCGAGATTACAATAATCCATAATAATTCATGATTTCGCTAATTAATTATATTTTTTACAGTTATTACAATTTTTTAATGTAATTAATAATTTTTTACACTATTTAAGTAAAAAATGTAAAACATTATTTTTTACGCGTAATTGCACAACACTGCTCTCCAGACAATTACTCATGACCACTTTGAGACTATTTTCATTTCAGTAATGGATTTTCACAAAAATTACATGGTCTATTACAATATTTTTATCGGCTAAAGTGCAATGTTCTGATCCTTGTCTGAAGTAAACTTGTAAACTTATGATTTAGTCTTGGAATGATGATAACATGCTCCGATAAAAAATTGTCTGTCAACAATATGTTAGAATTTGTGCTGGATAATTTATGATCTTAGATAATTGATTAAAAATGCTTAATTAAAAATTAAAATTCTTTTGAACCTATGTAGAGGGGTTGGAGATATGGCTTACTATTTTACTGATGGGATCAGTTTGGTGTAAATATTTTAGAATCTAGAAGTTAAATGGGAAACTTTTGTTCCATAAAAATTTTGTTGGGAAAAATAATTTCCCATATTCCGCGAAACAAAGTTATTTCGTAAATATTTACACCAAATTAAGTCCATCAGTAGGCTAGAAAAATACAATTCAAACAAAATTGTTATAAATATTTTTCCAAATTCCCTATTTGCAGAGAATACCAGAATAGTGCCACGTGGACTTTATTCCTACTAAATCCTAACATTAGCCGAGTCTTAGCCATCAGTGTTGTGCGTCTACTTGTATTTCGGTATTATCTACATGTTGGTGTCGAAAATAGCGTAGACAATTGATTTTGGAATAATGGATAATGTCGAGAATTGGTAGAATATGTAGACAATTCGTAGACAATGTAGATTGTTGCTATTTTTGTTATTTCCATTGTAGTTTTCATGTGTAAATTGGGGTTTACTTAAATTTTGGCAGTTAAAATTTAAGTTTTATATAACAAATAAGTGAGATGGAATATCTCGGTCAATCGTCACTAAACCAAAATTATTTTATAAGTCCAGGTTTAAAAAAAAAATATAATGTAAGTAGTTGGCATTTCTTTAGCGTGCACTGGCAGCTCCCGTAACTTTCATACAAGCCGTTTACACGATCCTGTCACATTTGCTGATTACAAATCGGTTCTCTCAAAACGGGAGAATCTTATAAAACGTCTTTCTGCTGGTTTTATAGAAATTAATAATTTTCATTCTGGTTCAAATCAAGTTAGTTTTGTAACGATATCAAATAAAATGTTGATTAAAATTTACTTTTCTGAGCTTAATCGATTATCATAACGCGATACGAGGTCAAATGTGCCGTCTGTCTTAAACTTTTTCGAATACTTCATTTCTGATTTTAACGTCCGTTCCTTGAGCAACGTATAGTTGGTGAATATGAAACTTGTAAGATAAATTAGTTCTTTTTTTATTTATTTTGCTGTTTTTGGTTGTATTACAACCCAAATTAAACAAAAATCAAAAAACCATGTGGTGTGTAGATAATGTGGTTTCTCAGTTCTAAAATTGTCCGATAAAAGTGATTTGTACCGACCAAATCCCGATAAGGGCAGGATGCAAAGGAAATTTTTATCAACAGATGACTATCTGTGGTGAAATGAAACACATCTTTGACCCCCTGTCGGAGTGCAAAACTCATGGGCCGACCCATCTTCCATGACAGTATAGGCTGGCAGGAGGGAGCTATGCAATGTGAAGATGGTGATAAGAACTGACCTATAACCGTACGTCCTCGAATTGGCGGACACTGGCGTAAAAGTTAAGACGGAAAAGCAAACCGCAAAAGAGTTGAGAGAGCCTTGGCCCCAGAAGAGATTGCAGGGATAATAATAAAAAGATTAAAAAAAGAAAAACTGTGATTAATATTGTCTTGAACCAGAATACAGGTGGTGGTTTTTAATGTAAGCAACATCCAGTTCGTTTAGGTTAGCTCAGGATTACATTTGTCAGAGACATTCACCACTTAATTATCAAACAACATTTCTTTTTCCTTGTCCTTTTTCACAGGAGTTTTCTTGAATTGGGGGACAAGTGACGGAGGAAGATAAGACAACAACTATAGCTTGGGTTAGTACAAATTTGGGTCACCTTTTGGGATCATAGAAGAAACCAACCAATGGAGTGGAACGAAACTTCCCTCCCCGGCATGCCAGTGTACCTTGCTCAGAAGCCCTGTCTAGTATTGGAGCAATCATTCATTAATCCGAATTCAAAATGATTACAAAAACGAATACTATAATAAATAATGCAAATCGCAAATATCTACCCTCGGCTATCGTACACGGACACGATTCGAAAATTGGAAAACTCTAACAGAAGCAACAATGCTAGCACAATAAGAGAAAGAAACGAAACGTTACAAAATCTAAATTATCGGTCTCAGTGAAGTGAGATTCAAAAACAGTGATCCAATAAACATAAATTACCTGATTTTATACTCTTGACGCGATGAATAAATTGTGGGCATATTACAACAGCTAAAGCGATGATGGATAACAAGATTTCATTTAAAATTAAGAAACACAACTTATGGTGGTATGCTCCAACAAAAGACGCAGATGAAACAACTAAGACCGGTGTGAAGTTTTAATCAATTATCAAAAGTGTAGCTACACAAATAATCATTTTTCAAAAGTGTAGTTACACAATTTAATCAAAAGTGTAGCTACACACAGAATAAAATGTAGCAGGGTTGAATTTTTTTTTATTTAATTAAAAAATCCTTTTATAGGAATTTTAAATTTAAAAAAGATGATAAACAAAAATATATACACATACCTAAAGGTATTTTAAATATTTTGATAAATAATGTAAAGTTAAATTATGTATGCTATGCGGTTAAACGTTTTTATATTAAACCGCAGTTGTCAATAGGTAGATGTCTATTGAAATATGTGAATCCCATTAGACTGTGTGACTCTTATAAATAAATATTGTTAAACATCGATTTAACGTTACTCTAGGAAACTTTCACCGATCTTAAAAAAACGCTCAACCTACTTGCGACTTTTAATATAAAACTGTAGAGGTTCTGTAAAGGTCTCAATCAAGTAATTCTAGAGGTGTCTATTCAGATCTGTGAATGCCCTCGGATTGTGTGTACTCTTATAGACTAATTTTGATAACCACCATATTAACGCGACCCCCCAACACGATGAAAGTGTAGGGGTGGATTGTAGGTCATAATCAAGGAATCCTAGAGATGTCTATTCAGATCTGTGAATGTCCTCGGATTGTGTGTACTCTGCTGGACTAATTTTGATAACCACCATATTAACGCGACCCTCGGGGAATTTCTCACCGATTTTAGAATATCACTACCCTTGCGATATTTAATACGAAAGTGTAGGGGTGGATTGTAGGCCATAATCAAGGAATCCTAGAGATGTCTATTCAGATCTGTGAATGTCCTCGGATTGTGTGTACTCTGCTGGACTAATTTTGATAACCACCATATTAACGCGACCCTCGGGGAATTTCTCACCGATTTTAGAATATCACTCCCCTTGCGATATTTAATACGAAAGTGTAGGGGTGGATTGTAGGCCATAATCAAGGAATTCTAGAGATGTCTATTCAGATCTGTGAATGTCCTCGGATTGTGTGTGCTCTTATAGACTAATTTTGGTAATCACCATATTAACGCAACCCTCGAGGAATTTCTCACCGCATAGCATACATAATTTAACTTTACATTATTTATCAAGATATTTAAAATACCTTTAGGTATGTGTATATATTTTTGTTTATCATCTTTTTTAAATTTAAAATTCCTATAAAAGGATTTTTTAATTAAATAAAAAAAAATTCAACCCTGCTACATTTTATTCTGTGTGTAGCTACACTTTTGATTAAATTGTGTAACTACACTTTTGAAAAATGATTATTTGTGTAGCTACACTTTTGATAATTGATTAAAACTTCACACCGGTACAACTAAGGATGAGTTCTATAAACAACTACAAGTCACAATCACAAGGGCACACAGAAAATGATCAAGATAATAGAAGAAGAAAATTTCAATGTGATAATTGGAACAGATAACACCGACCTGACAACCAGCTTGGGAAAACAACCATTAGACTCTGTGAACAATAAATAATGTAGAACGACTCATCGACTTCTGCGTCATAAACCAACTATTCATAGGAATCAGTAAACTTCCACACAAAAATAAGTGTGTATTTTTATATAACAAATTGGTGAGATTGACATCTTGTTCAATCGATGGCTTCGATATTGGTACAACTATAGGTGATTTTATTTTCGTTCTTGGACTAAATTTAAACTAAATTCAGGTCTAATAAAATAAATTAAAAAAAAAAAAATTGGAGAAAATTTCTGAGGTTTCAGGATCCGTAACAATACAGAAATCCAGCGGGCAATATAAATTAATAATTTAAGCATTCTGGTTCAAATCGCGTTAATTTTTTAACGAGATCAAACAAAATGTTGGTATGCAATGTAATTTCCAGAGCTTAATCGATTATCATAACGCTATACGAGGCTAAATTCGACTATGGTTTAAAAGAAATTCGCTGTGCAAAATTTACCGTCTGGTTTGAACGTCCGTTTCTTGAGCAATGCAGTTGGGGTTACTACGTTACTAAATTTTAGGCTAAATGAGTTTTTTGGTAGATTTTACTGTTTTTGGTTCAAACAAAAGGTGCCATACAGATAATGTGGCTTTTACAGACTAAAATTATCTGATCAAGAATACAGGTGAGGATTTTTTTTAATGTAAGTGATATCCATTTTTGTTTGGGTTAGTTCAGGATTACATTTGTCCGAAACACTCATCAATTGATTATCAATCGACGTTTGTTTTTCCCGGTCTTCACAAGAGTTATATTGCTTGTAATGCGAGCGAAGGGGGCGGGGGAATGGCAGAGATAGATAAGGCAACATTTTCATCACCAACATTAAGCAACGATTGCTTGCGTTAGTACAAATTTGGGTCACTGCTTGGGGTCATCATAGATAAAAGTGAATAATTGAATGGAACGAAACCTCCTCCGCATACCAGTATACCTTGCTCGGAAGCCCTGAGCACTGGCTAGGATTGGACCAATCATTCATTAATCCGAATTCAAAATTATTACAGAAACGAATAATAGTATAAATAATGCAAACCGGCAAATATCGACCCTACGGCCCCTCGAACGCTAGCACAATTAGAGAAAAAAATGAAAATTATCGGCCTCAGTGAAGTGAGATGGCAAAGCAATGGTCAAATAAACACAAGCGAAGGAAACTACCTGATTATGTACTCTGGACGCAAAGAATATGGCGTGGCCATATTTTCAACAGCTTTAGTAGACTAGAAACTAGTCAGTAGCAGAATAATTGTAGACGTAATAAGATTACATTCATAATTACGAAACACAACCATAATATTCAGTGATATGCCTCAACAAAAGACGCAGATTTAACAACTAAGGATGGGTCCTATGAACACATACAAACCGCAATCACAAGGACACGCAGAAAATGATCAAGATAATACAAAGAAAATTTCAATGCGAAAATTGGAATAGATAACACCGACCTGACAACCAACATGAATAAACCAGCATTAGACTCTGCATAATAATAATGAAGAACGAGTCATCGACTTCTGCTTGACAAATCAACTATTTATAGGGATCAGTGAAATTCCACTCAAAAATATATACAAATACACTTGAACATCACCTGATGGCAGAACAATGAACCAAATAGATCACGTAATGACCAACAAGAAATTTCTCACGTTATTGCAAGATGTCAGGGCAATGAGTGTTGCAGACATTCAAAGTGATCACCAACTGGTAATATCACACTTTAAAATTAAGCCCGTCACTGTAAAACGGATTAAGAAAAAAAATTGAACACTGACAGATTAAAAGGTCCGAGACAAGAAACACTTTCTGCGAAGCGCTCAAACTTAGCCTTCAAAACAATGAAGAAGCAGGCATCAGTGTATACCAACAGTGGAAGCAAATCAAAGAACCCTATTTCGAAATAGCTACCAACACGCACTAGGGCGGGTACCAAGAATTTAGACGCTAACACTGAATAATGAAAAACTTTGGAAGAAAATTGAAGATCCCCGGCAAATCAAGTTGCAAATGTGCCAACAAAGGCAAGAGAAAAGGCTTCAGCAAGCAACTAGAAAGTATACCAATATCCTAACAATAAGGGACGCATCTGGTCAAATATTACAACAGGTGGAGCGCAATTAATGAGATGGATGGAATATTTCGCAGACAACACCACCAACGATACACAAATCGTCGATTTAACAACTGTTAACACCCATCCACCAACAGAGTGGCAAGTTAGCAATGTCATTACTAAAACGAACAAGGCCTCTGGAACGGATAATATAAAGGGTGTTTTTTTAGGAGGTTTGTTTTTCCGATAGATGTCGTTTTATTTTATGACAGTTGTTTTGACAGCTCAAAGTGGCATTTCTACTCAGTATTGTTTGGCAAATCATTATGAATAGGTTAACTCCAGAACAACGTTTTCAAATCGTGGAAATTTATTTTCAAAATCAGTGTTCAATTAAAAATGTTTATAGAGCACTTCGTGAATTTTATGGTGCACATAATCGTCCGTCAGAGACCACCATAAAGAACGTAATTACCAAATTTCGGTCTACATTCACTCTTTTGGATGCCAAGCCACCGACAAGAATGAGAAGAGTTCGTACAGAAGAAAATATTGCTGTCGTTGAGGCCAGTGTCGAAGAAAACGACAATTTATCGATTCGTCGTCGTGCTCAGCAAATTGGACTTTGTCCATCGACTTTATGGAAAATTTTACGTAAAGATTTGGGTTTGGTGCCATACAAAATTCAATTGGTGCAAGAATTAAAGCCACACGACCATCGTTTGCGCCGTGAATTCAGTGATTGGTCGTTAAATCAATTGAACGAAGATCCATTTTTTTACCGTAAAATTCTCTTCAGTGATGAGGCGCATTTTTGGTTAAATGGATACGTCAACAAACAAAATTGTCGCATTTGGAGCAAAGATAATCCACACGCCGTTCTAGAATTACCAATGCATCCTGATAAATGTACTGTTTGGTGCGGTCTATGGGCTGGTGGGATCATCGGTCCATATTTCTTTAAAAATGAGGAAGGACGACGCGTTACCGTGAATGGAAATCGATACAGAACCATGTTAAATGAGTTTTTGTTGTCAAATCTTGAAGATATGGATATGAATGAAATGTGGTTTCAACAAGATGGTGCCACTTGCCATACAGCACGTGAAACAATCGACTTATTGAAAGAAACTTTCAACGACAACATTATTTCGAGAAATGGTCCGGTGAATTGGCCTCCGCGTTCGTGCGATTTGACGCCACTCGATTACTTTTTGTGGGGATACGTGAAGTCATTGGTTTATGTGGATAAACCTCAATCGATTGACGCTTTGGAAACCAATATTCAACGTGTCATTGCTGACATACGCCCTCAAATGCTTGAAAAAGTGCTGGAAAATTGGACCTCCAGAATGACATTTGTGAAAAATAGTCGTGGTAGCCATATGCCAGAAATTGTGTTTAAATGTTAAATGCCAAAAAATTATCTACCAAATAAAAAAAAATTTTGGTCATTTCATAATTTTATATGTGTTTTATTCAAAAAAAAAATCGGCAACCTCTTAAAAAAACACCCTTTATATGGAATACGATATTGTATTTGCTAATATACCGAAATAATACAAAACTCAACGAATCATCGGTAAAAGAGTTGCACATTTATCAGCTTTACGTGCACTATAAAAATATTGCAAAAACACCGGATATCCCGTTGCTTAAGAAAAGTGAAGTTTTCTTATATGGTTTAATCCATGCGATCACCGACTTGCATTTTTACCCCGTAATAATTATATACCTACTATAAAAGTTGTATGTTCCAGTTTGAGTGCAGAGTAACTTAGCGTTTACTATACGATACGTCATATGTCATCGCATTACCGGAGGATTAGGTTTTTTTTTGTAAAGAGTACCTTGGATACATTGTTAATATTTTTTTTTTTGGTTAAATTTTTCATTCATTCATTTTGCATTTTTTTTATGTTAATTTTGTTTTCAATTTTTTTTAGTTTCAATTTACGTATAACATTATATATTTCTGTTTAATTTCTTTTTTTTAACCACATTCAATTTTGTTTTGGTTCAATAATTCTTTTGGTTATTTTTACTAAAATTTTCTCTGCTTCAATTCTTTTGCTTTCAATTTTCAGTTTCAATTATTATAAATTGATCATATTCTTTTATGTGTAAGCTTGAAATTAATTAATGAGTTTCAGTATACGGTTTTATTTTTGTCTTGGTGATTTTGGTGAAATATATTTTTCTTGATTTAATTAAATCTTCCCTACAGGATCAAGGCAGGAAGCGCTTTCGTCGTCTTCGATTTTGAAGGTAACATTTATTTAATTTTTTTATGTGCCGTTATTTCAAGATTTTGTTTTGTACATTTTTTTTTGCATTAATTAACACAAGTATTGAGATTTTTCATTGTTAATGTTAATAACCATTTTCCGAACATTGAAAACGAATTCTATTTCAAACGTTGAATTGAATCAATATTTGTATTGTATCAATATTATATATTATAGTTGTATTTGTCAATTTTATACATTATTGTTATATTTTCGGAGGAATATATTTGATTTGATTTCTACCTTGAAAGAATGACAATTTGTTTATTTTTATTAGCAGTGATACATACATTAATAATGAGAACCTAAATGATTTTAACTAGGCCATGCAAGGAGGTGAGTTGAATTGGTAAAAAAATGAGTGATCGTTAATATGGTTACAATACGCCATAACACAGCTGTGATAACAAACAACCCACGACCAAATACGTAGTTACGTAACCTTAACATCGACTGAGCCGAGAGTGTTATGGCATAATCCCTCATCAAAGCAAATTTTTTTTATGCTAACTGCGGCCATCTTATTTCTTTCCATTTACTTTATAAAGTTTTTTAGGCCTCTAGTACAAAGTAAATCACAAGAATTGGTGTGTGAATTGGCCACCTTTAACGACTAGATGAGATGCTGTTAAGCGATGAGCAATTTTTAAATCTGAAGTATATTGATTGCTTAGTAATTCTTCAAGAGGTTTTTTAGCCAACAGGTTATTATTTAGCAAAATTCCAGAATCCAAAAAATGATTTTTCAGAAGTTTAATGAGATGAGGAATGTCACTAAATACAATGGCCACAAGATTATACTCAATGGCACTTAGTTTTATTATAATTGTCTCTAAAATTTCTTTTGTTAATTTTCCATCGTAATTATAATAAACTGGCTGTTTCCAATTTTCAAATAAGCCTCTTGTCATTATAACCTGTACATGGATTTTGTTGCCTTTTCAAAATCAATTCAAGTTGAATTTTGTGTACGTATACAGTGTATAATATACACTTTTAATATTGTGTGCTGTCATTTTGTATCATTGTGTGTGTGCAAATCCACATGAAATTTTCGCCAAAATGTTGACCCGATTTTATAAATGATACTATCGGTAGAGGAAACAATACATTTCCTCTGCTCGATAGCAATGGAAAAAATGACAGCTAGATATTTAAACATTCAATGTTTGTTATTCATTCGAATAATTTGAAATTAAAAATTAATTTAACTAGCGTTTGTTTGATATCTTGATTTATAAAATAATATTAAAAAATGGTAAGTACAAATTCTTTTAATTTTTAATAATTTCCAGTGAAAAATCTTGAAATTTTAATTCCGCTTGTATATGAGTCATGTACAAGCAAGCCGGGATAATTTTATCAATAAAAATAAATTTAAAATCTAAACAAATCAAATTGTATGTGCTAATTTTCTAATAAGTAGTTAGTTATGTTTGGTGCGTCGGATTAAATAAAAAAATCTATCATTTTTAATAATTTCCAGTGAAAAATCTTGAAATTTTGATTTCGTGATTTTATAAATATTTTAATTCTGTTATATTTTATTTAATTCTAGGCGCGTATGACATCGCAGCAACGCAAACACAAACTAAGGAGAAATACGCGCTCGAAATAAAATGACAAATGGTGTTTCAAATGACAAAAATAAAGTAAAACAAAAACACTTACTTACACGAACACGACACCACTACTATTACGTTCCGGTAAAATTCAAGTTGAATTGTAAAAAGGCAACAAAATCCATGTACTGGACGTAGTTAGCTGGAGCAAGCAACGTGTCAGTTTTTTTCTTCATATTCATAAGGTTTTTGAATTTTCATTTTATCTGCCATCAGCACAGCACACAGACCTGGAGGATAGAGTGATCGTCGTAGAGGAAAGACGTGTTTTTGTCTCTCCTTTAAATAAATTATTATTAATATTTTAATTCAAATCAGTTTAGGAATATGTAGTGTGAGAGTGATGTGCTATTTTTGAGTGAATTTTGTTCTTTAGGAGTTCACCTGTTAATACAGGTGAATTGAGACAGTTATTATGAAAATTACGTTCAACACATGTACAATCAGAGAAGTATCTGTTTATTCTAATTTTCATTCTAATTATATAAAAGTTAATTATTTATTATTGTTATTGTTATTATCACTATTTACATATATGTGAACGGTAATTTATAATCGTATACATAGAAACTGACATTTCAAGGGAATTCCCTTTGTATGTACTTAAGTACATAAAATATTGGTACCCGAGAAACCAAAATTTGAAATTACAACAGATCGAATTGTAACTAACCCAATAAGCGAAAATTTGTATACTCAAAACGGGTTGCCACCATATTGTGACAAAAATGATTTTTTGTGGAATAATATAAATTGATAAATATATAAAATGTTAATGAAAGGAGGAAACAGTTTTCTGCCACGGGAAGTTTATCATTTGAGCTGAAATATGTTGGATTGTGTTATCCATTTGGGTCATAACTTATTTTAATAATTTTCACTTACTTTAAACAATTCTATAAATTGAAATTTTGTCGAAAGTCCTGATTTAAAACAATAAAGTTGTCGGCAAATATAATTCAATTTATTTTTATTATTATTTAAAATTTATTATTTATTTATTTTTTTTTTTTACATACCGGAAGGTCAGGGAAGATTGTGATTGCAACATTCTTGATCAGGAGGTCTATTTAATTACTTACGTTTTGAGCATAAACTCAATACAATCAAATATGTTAACGATCCAAAGACTTTTTGCTATGGAATGTTGTTTTTCGACGATCTTTCTGGTTGAATTCAGGTTATGTTTTAGTGAAGTTGTGTGAATGTTAGATATAAATTAACCCTGCTTTTAGTTGGATGAATTTAAATATAGGTAGCTGAATGACAATACCGCATCTAATTTTTTTTGTTTTTTTTGCTTTATTTTGATATTATTGACGGAATATTTAGGTCATCATATGTATGATAATACTGCCGTGTCATTACGAACGTGAAGTCTCTCGATTAGATGGTGTTGGATGGGAAGATAGGGCAAAATAAGGTTACAAGCAGTATGTGATGAGATGACCCATAGATGTGAATTAAATAACCTAACCAGTCTAGTAGGACTGATGCCGAATACATATGATGAATATTAGTATCCTTTACCAAAAACACAACTAACTTACAATAATTAACTAACAAACTCTAATCTTGAGTGTGAATTTAATTGAGACTAACATTCTAATATATTTAAGTAGTTAGAAAATGACTTTACTGCGGTTCGCCCTAGTTGTTTCTGTGACTAACATCCTTTCCTAACTATCCTGATCTGTTAAGGATGCAGGCAGGACCTGGGCCCGCATGATGCTGAAATATTATTCGCATTCAGATATAATTTGTTATTTGATTGTTGATATTTCAGGATTATGGTAACGTACCTAGAATCGCCGTTATGGCTGGCCTGTACGCCTCTATCATATCATATCATATATCATATCTGCCATCAGCACACAGACCTTTTGATAAGGAGACAAATGAGCGTTTCCCATAAGCTTAAAAACAACATTTAAATACCCTGGGTTGATGTTAATTTTTGAAGGCCAATTTTTTAATGTAATGAAACAGCTGGAAAAGGATATTTTTTTCAATAATAGGCGATATGCTTTCGGCCCACTAGCATAAATGGCGATGGCCTGCGAAATATTATCCACTTTCCATTGTACCCGTTTTCCTTGATTTTGATTTTTTTCCATTCACCTGCTGTAAATATTTGTTTCACATAGCTATTTTCCTGTTCCAACTGCTGATATTTTTTCATAAGTTGTTTATTGTGATTCATTAACAGTTTATTGTTGTCTGTTGTGTTTAGAATAAAATCAAAGCCTTTACATTTGCATGTGTGTTATGACATTTAGTATTTACCTCTCTTTTATCATGTTATCATTTAAATCAGATGTTCTGGTAGTTATATCAAATTGTTTCACAAATAAATTATCGGTTAGCGTATTAAAATTTTCAATTCCATTATTTCTGGCGGGATTAATAGTAGAGTTTTCAAAGTCTATTTTCATTTGATTTTCCGAACTATTATAAACTTTCCTGTGATTAACTGAGGATGAAGTATCACAAGCTCTTTTCAGATTTGATGATATTCTTTTCGTATAAAACAAACATGTGTATTAGTTTTTAAATATATATGCAGAACATATGTAATTTGTATATGTTAATATTATAATACAAATAAATAAATTTACTTTTAATTTAAAAAAATCGGTCGTCTCATCAGACTGTAGTGATGGGTTTATTTGATACTTTTGAGTATCAATATCAATTGATTCGTTTGAGCAATTAACCTGATACTTTTAACCAGATACTTTTAACCAATTGATATTTTTGAACGGAAATTTAATATGTACCAATCAACTACAAATTTCCGAAATTTAAAACAAGTAGATTAATAAGACAAAATTAATATTAATAACTAATAAGACAAAGTTTGCATTCATATTTAGTTTTAAATTAATTTCATAATTAGATTTATATTTATAAAAATAAAAACAAAAAATTCCCGGTAAAAAAACAATTTATCATCGAACTTCATTTTTTCATAAGTATCAATACTAAAAAAATATCAATTCGGTCATATTTAATAATTATCAATATCGAAAGTATCGAAACGTTCAAAAATATCAATATCAATCGTATGTTGCTCATTTAGTTAACATGTATTTGGTTCGTTTCCTTCTTCTAAAATCAAATAATACAAATACGTATACATATTATTTTATTATATAGTCAACTCATTCTCGCCAACTAATATATACATTTAAAAAATTGAGTTCAATACTACCTGATACTTTCGAAAGTACTCAATTGATATTTCGAACTATTTGAGTATCAGGTTAAAAGTATCTGGTTAGAATTAGTTCGAACATCACTCAGACTGCAGTGACCAGACTACAAAAGTATTGGAAATACTTTGCACTTACGTATAAAGTATAATCACAATGCCTTATCGAATTATTATATTTAAAATAAAATTCGAGGTTACGAAGGGGTTGACAATTACGTAGCGAAACATAATAGTTCGCTAAGGCATTGTGGTTATACTTTATACGAAAGTGTAAAGTATTTCCAATATTTTTGTAGTTTGGTCACTGCAGGCAGTCTGATGAGACGACCGAATTTTTTAAATTAAAAAATTCAAGTTTCATTAGTTCGAAACCAAGCTTCCATTCCAACGTATTTTATTTGAAGTTCTATTCAAAATACTATTAACAAGTACTTAACATAGTACTACTAATTAATTACTAAATCCGATAGCACGTCATCCACTCATCGCCGTTTTAAAAAATGAGCATTGAAGTGCTCCGGTATAACATAGATAATCCCAAACTATTTCAAGTGGCACATATGCTTAATAATTAATTTTTTAATATTGCAAAAATTTATACATCAATTAATTTTTAATTAAAATGCGTATTTATGTAATTATCTACATGCATTGCATTGTATATATGTCCGTTTGTACTAATCGAAAATAATTTATTTAATATTTAGCAACATATTTCTACATTTGTATATTTAACAAAAATAATTAATAAACGAAATCAATCGTTCGTTAATTAAGTTGTTTAATTTATTTATATTGCATTGATTTATTACGAAAATAATTAAATTAAATTTAGAAAATATTTTAATTGCAACTGATGATCATCACCACGTCAGGGAAAATTGGTTTCATTCCGCATATTTTCAATCGATATTCCGTTCAATTTAATTGATATAAATTTCCAACAAATAAAATTCGAATTAAATCCGAAATTAATAATACACAGCAATTAAATTACGAAATATTTAATTTGTTAGTATGTGTACGTGTGTACGTATATTTGCTAAAATTCATTTGGGAAAAATGAAGAAAATTAAATTGGAAAATATTGATATCGTTGTTGTTATACATGGCAAACACGATTCAATGATACACCACATAATGAGTCTTTGATAAGATAACACACATAAATACATGTATAGTTAAACACATGGGAGATAAAACATTAAATATGCTTCCGTTGCTTGGTTAATATTCCATTATTTTCGCTATTAACCATTCCAAATACCAAATGTTACGTTGCTTGTTGCAAAATATGCTGGCCCCAATGAGGGTGTTACTTTATTATGTTTATGATGGAAATATTAATGTATTATGATTATTGATCGATTTGTGGTATATTATGTATCTAGCTTTAACTAAAGGGTGTTTTTTTAAGAGGTTGCCGATTTTTTTTTTGAATAAAACACATAAAATTATGAAATGACCAAAATTTTTTTTTATTTGGTAGATAATTTTTTGGCATTTAACATTTAAACACAATTTCTGGCATATGGCTACCACGACTATTTTTCACAAATGTCATTCTGGAGGTCCAATTTTCCAGCACTTTTTCAAGCATTTGAGGGCGTATGTCAGCAATGACACGTTGAATATTGGTTTCCAAAGCGTCAATCGATTGAGGTTTATCCACATAAACCAATGACTTCACGTATCCCCACAAAAAGTAATCGAGTGGCGTCAAATCGCACGAACGCGGAGGCCAATTCACCGGACCATTTCTCGAAATAATGTTGTCGTTGAAAGTTTCTTTCAATAAGTCGATTGTTTCACGTGCTGTATGGCAAGTGGCACCATCTTGTTGAAACCACATTTCATCCATATCCATATCTTCAAGATTTGACAACAAAAACTCATTTAACATGGTTCTGTATCGATTTCCATTCACGGTAACGCGTCGTCCTTCCTCATTTTTAAAGAAATATGGACCGATGATCCCACCAGCCCATAGACCGCACCAAACAGTACATTTATCAGGATGCATTGGTAATTCTTGAACGGCGTGTGGATTATCTTTGCTCCAAATGCGACAATTTTGTTTGTTGACGTATCCATTTAACCAAAAATGCGCCTCATCACTGAAGAGAATTTTACGGTAAAAAAATGGATCTTCGTTCAATTGATTTAACGACCAATCACTGAATTCACGGCGCAAACGATGGTCGTGTGGCTTTAATTCTTGCACCAATTGAATTTTGTATGGCACCAAACCCAAATCTTTACGTAAAATTTTCCATAAAGTCGATGGACAAAGTCCAATTTGCTGAGCACGACGACGAATCGATAAATTGTCGTTTTCTTCGACACTGGCCTCAACGACAGCAATATTTTCTTCTGTACGAACTCTTCTCATTCTTGTCGGTGGCTTGGCATCCAAAAGAGTGAATGTAGACCGAAATTTGGTAATTACGTTCTTTATGGTGGTCTCTGACGGACGATTATGTGCACCATAAAATTCACGAAGTGCTCTATAAACATTTTTAATTGAACACTGATTTTGAAAATAAATTTCCACGATTTGAAAACGTTGTTCTGGAGTTAACCTATTCATAATGATTTGCCAAACAATACTGAGTAGAAATGCCACTTTGAGCTGTCAAAACAACTGTCATAAAATAAAACGACATCTATCGGAAAAACAAACCTCCTAATAAACACCCGTTACAAGCATAGTATTAACTATTTTGCAGAGGTGAACTAATGACCGAACTCCCTGTTGTGCGTGCGTATACGCGTAATTAGGAATTGTCGACAAGTTGGAGTCGATAATAGTGTAGACAATTCATTTTATCGTAGACAATGTCGACAATTCAGTCAGTATGTCAAATATTCGAAGACAATGTAGAGTTTTAGAAAAAGTATAATATAATAGTTAGTTATCAATTGGAATTAAGATGTGTAACATTAAAATTGAAGTAAAGTAAAATTGTAAAAGCTGTAACGGATGTCTGCGCTGGTTGATCAGTGTAATATTCGTTTATTGTACGCCACGCAACGTGTGCAAAGAATAAAATAAAACACGTCTGTGTTCTTCGGTTCGGTTTCTATTATTGCTTTTATTCTTATGATATTTTTGTTCATGTTCGATCGACATGAAAAATGATGATCACTCACATTCTTAATACAAATTATATTTTGTTGTGTGGTCATTAGCCTGTATATGTATGTTTCGTATTTGATTTCATTTAGAAATCACGTTGTGCATTAACAGCACATTTAATTAATACAATGTATTTATTTGTACAGTCGTACAATACAATGTATTTATGTTGGAATATTGGTCCATGACACCTCCATTTTTGGGTTTTTTTTTTTTTTTTTTTTTTTTTTTTTATTTAAACAATAGTCAAAAACATTATTATTCATAAAGTAATATAAAATTAATAAACATAATATTGTATATAAGACTAATAAACATTATTATACTAATATAAAACTACCATGGATTTGTTTTAATAATATAACATAACATTCATACATTTTTTATTCAGAAAAGACTTAATTTTCTAAAATTTTAAAATTCTATTTCTGTGTAAAATTTTTTCTTTATTGTAAATATCTTTTATCTTAACATTATTATTATCTAATATTTCTAATACTATAAATGGTCCTAAATAGTATGGATCCATCTTTTTTCTATCTGGGTTTATTATTTTTACACTATCCCCGATTTTCAAATTAATTCCCTTGTATTGTTCATTACTAAGTTTTGTTTGTTCAACTTTCGCTTGCTCAATGTATTTCCTTGCTCTCGCGTGAGCTAATTGCAACCTGTATTTAATTTCGTTTGCGTAGTTTTCTATATTATATAAAGGATCGACCTGCGAACATAACGAGTTAGGAAGATTAACTTTCTTTCCATATACTAATTCGTAAGGCGTAAAACCATGCGTTGTATGAGGAGTTGTATTGTAGCAGAATGTATAGATTGGTAACCATTTATGCCATTCTTCCATTTCACTACCTAAATATATTCTGAAGAATACATTCAGATCCCTATGGTTACGTTCTATAGCTCCTACAGTTTCGTGATGATAGGGTGTCGATATACGCCGTTCAATTTTTAATGTGTCAGATAACTCATCAACTATTTTGTTTACGTATTCAGTACCTCGATCTGATATTAATTGTTTCATGGGACCATATATTAAAATGAAATTTTCAACTATTGCCCTAGCTATTGTTTTAGCTTCTTTATTTGGTACTGGAACAGTTACAACGTATTTGGTTAACTGACACTGCATTGTGACAGCATAATTAAAACTACTTTCAGTTCTGCACAATGGTCCAATAGTGTCTATTTGTACTACGTCAAATGCATTTTGAGGTGTTTCTGTATGAACTAAAGGGGTTTTAGTGCTTTTATCCGGTTTATTTAATTTACAATCCTGACAATTTTTTATGTGATTCAATACATCTTTTCGCATATTTTTCCACTTATATGAGCTTCTAATTTTGCTCAACGTTCTTTTGATACCTGAATGACCTCCCATTAGGGGTTCGTCATGAAATTTTAATATAATGTTACTTTTTTCCTGCTCACATGATATGTGTATGAGTGGTTTACTAAGAATAATACTTAAATTTTTTAATTTTTGCAATCCTATTTCTTTAAATTTCCGTACGGTTTCACTATTTTCAAACAATATTTCCTCGAGGTTTATTTTTACTTCACTGATTTTCAATTGTTTAGCTATTTTTTCCAATTCGGCTAGTACTTGCTCTAGAGCCAGTATGCCTTCTGAATTGTAAGCTTCAATTTCAGTGTTGGCCAAATTTTTACTTTTTTTCATGAACGTTGCTCTTAGGCGACGTCCTATTTTGGCGAATTTCACAAATGGAATTCGTGATAAATCTGCGTTACATAACGCTTCATAAACTTTAGGATGCACAATTTCTACGCAAGTGTTAGTTATTGGAGTAGTTGGAGTAATTGGAGTAGTGCTACTTAATTTCTTTTTACTTGCCCTGGTTTCTACACGTAACATTACTGTGGTAACATCTTCAAACATTTGTTTTAAATCTTTACTAGACATATTTGTTACAGAAGGTGAAATACGAGAGAGCGCGTCCGCCCCGACGTTATCCTTACCTTTAATGTATTCTATGTCATAGTCATATTCATCTAAATCTAGACGCATTCTAGTAAGTTTTGAAGATGGATTTCTGAGAGAATACAAATAAACAAGTGGTTTATGGTCAGTTTTAACTATAAATTTATGACCATATAAATAAGGACGAAAGTAATTCATGGCCCAGTGTATTGCTGTTAGCTCTTTTTCGATAGTAGATTTTTTACTTTCTCCCGTAGTAAATCCTTTTGACGCATATGCAATAGGTAGATCTATACCATCGTAATTCTGACTAAGGACTGCACCGCACGCCTTATCAGATGCATCAGTGCTTAAAATAAAAGGTATTTCAAAATTGGGGTATTGTAGTATAGGTGGGTTAATCAGAGAATATTTTAATTTTTCAAATGCCTCTTGGCAGTCACTTGTCCATATAAATGCTTGATTTTTCTTGGTCAGTTTATTTAAACAATTGGAGATTTCGGAAAAATTTTTAACAAAACGTCTATAATAATTGCAAAAAGCTACGAAGCGTTTTACCTCGTTTGCATCTTTTGGAATAGGGTATTCTTTGATGATTTGGTATTTCGTATCGTCAACTTGAATCCCTTTGTTAGTACATTTGTGTCCAAGGTAGGTAACTTCCTGCTTAAAAAATACGCATTTTTCCGGATTTAGTTTAAGATTCCTTTTTCTAGCTGTTTTAAAAACATTTTCTAAATTTTCTAAATGATGATTATCAGAACATCCGATAACAATAATATCGTCCATGTACAGAAAAGCGGTATCGGGTGACAATCCCGAAAATGCCATTTGCATCATTCGCGCAAATGAATTTGGAGCTACTTTAAGTCCAAAAGGTACTCTGGTAAATCTATAACTACCCAGGTTAGTACTGAATGATGTATAATCTCTAGATGAACTATTTAATTCTATTTGGTGAAATCCCGCTTGCAAATCTAAGACTGAGAACCATTTCGCCCTTCCTAGTTGATCTAAAATGTCATCTATTCTAGGTATAGGAAATACGTCACTAATTAATTTTTTGTTCAATTGACGGAAATCTACCACCAAGCGCCATCTTTTCTCATTAGATCCGGGTGCTGGTTTCTTTGGAACTAGTATAATTGGTGAGTTATAATTGGAATAACTCTCCTCAATTATGCTATCATTTTTAAGTTTCTCAACTTGCCTCTGAATTTCTGCTTTCTGTGTATGCGGTAGTTTGTAATTTCTTATATACACTGGAGTTGGATCGTTAAGTCTCAAGTCCTGCTTGTAGAAATTATTTACTGTCAACGGACCCTTGTTTGAAGGATCGTGAAAAACATCAGCATATTCCGTTATTAATTTCATCAGCTTGTTTTTTATATTATCCGGTACATGAGAAGCGTTTTTAGTAATGAGTTTATTTAATTCACTACTGTTAGCTTTGCTGGTATTTCTTTCTATATTGAATTCACTTAATGGTTTGTGTTTTAGATTTATATTATTTAAATTTACTGATTCTGTATTGATATTTAATAAACGAACTACTGGGAAATCTTTATTTATTATTGCACCGGCTACAAAAACTCCGTTTGCTATTTCTTCGTTAAAAACTACTGCGTCTTCCGTTAAGACTAAATTCGGTATAATCCTGTATACTTCAGAGCGAGGTGGGATTATGATCGTATCATGATCCATATGATTATTTATTGGTATACTTGTAATATTGTTCTGATTGTTTAACGATAATGTAAAATTATCATAATTTATTACTGCGGAAAATTTTTTAAAGAAGTCCATTCCTAATAGTCCGTCCGTCGGAATAGGAAAATCATCTGATACTACATGAAATGTTTTGTCAAATTCGCAATGATTGTGATACAATGTTACCCTAGCGGTTCCAAGAGTATTCTCTGACCCTTTTGTGATTCCTGTTATTTTAATTAACCCTGTTTCATTTATTTCTGTTACCCTACTACGTTTTATTATAGATATATCGGCCCCTGTATCGATTAAGAATGTATTGAATTTGTTACTAATTTTAAAATTAATAAAGTTTGAGAGATTTAAATTAAAACTAAATATTTTAGTTGTATTTGTTTCATTTTTATTATTTATTCGCTGTCCTGGAATGGACGCGCACTGTTTACTTGGGTGTGGCCCGTGCTTTCCGGGCCCAGATCGTTTCCCGTACAGTTTATTATCCTCATGTTTCCACCATTTACATAGCTTTTTCTATATTGACCTGCAGCAACTGGTCGATTAGAGAAATTTGTGTTTTGCTGAGTAACATAATTGTTATGATTTTGATTATATCTTCGATTATAATTTTTCTTTTTATTGAAATTATTATAATTATTAAAATTGTTGTTATTATAGTTACCAGTACGATAACTATTTGGATTTCTACTAAAATTTTTATGATTATTTCCTGACCCTTTGATCATTAATACGCTTGCCTCTTTTTCAATTTGGATTGCCTCGAATTTATGAATTACTTCGTTGATATCATTAAATTCGCCAGTCATAGCGCTGACCATGACTGGATTGGTCGAAAAGTTGGCACGAATATTTTTTGTGACGGCATTGATCGTATACTGATTAGCAGCTTCTTTTGATGTACCCTCTGATACATATGCATGCTTTAGCCTATTAGTTATATCATTAATATCTGATATATACTTAAGCCGATTGCCTGCTCGCATACCCTCTATTGTTGTAGCGATTTGCCACGAACTTTGGCCTTTGCAACCTTTCTTTAAGGCATTTATTATGTCATCCACGCTATTTGCGTTTTCGTTTATCGCCTCTCGCGCTTTACTTGTTAATTTCGATTTTATTAGAGAAATTAAGAGCTTCTGATTATCTATGTGACTAACCGAATCCCTTAATATTTCTAATTTATCGGTAACATTACCTAATATTAATGGGCAGCCATCGTAATCGTTTGGCATTATTTTTGCCACGATATCAATTACTTTATCCGATGCTAATGCAGCCATTTCGTAACGTTTTAATCTTATTTTAGGTTTACCGATGTTTAACAAAATAGATTTTCTAAATTTTGTTCCACTTCTGGTTGACATAAATAAATGACACAAACTAATTAAATACAATTTTTCTTTTCTTCCACTTTAATATATTCAAATTAATTTCGTTTAAATTTCTTTTCATTTGCGAAATCTTAGGTATTTATTGTTAATAGAGAGGAAAAACACACACAACAAGACAAAAAAGATTCGAACAATTACAATCAACCGTATGAACTTGAAATTTTTTTTTTTTTTTTTTTTTTGACCCTTTTAATTATTATATTCTACGAATGCACTCTTACATATTTTATAATTTAACTTTTCATATTATTTTAATTTTATTCTATGTATATATTTTTATTTTTTAAAGTTAAAACAAAACGTTTACCTTAATTCGATGTTCTCATCACTTCGGCTGTATGTTGTATTGACTTGTTGATGAAGTTTCTCAATATCACCAACAACATTATGATAATAATTGCCATTAGTAAGATGTCCGCCACCTTACTTGTCGTCCAGATGTCCTGTAGAATTGCCTCTGCCCTTAAATTCGTTTGTAGTTTTTCCTTTAGCATTTCGTTGGCTGTTTGTGGTAACACTAGATTGTGTTGCTCTTCCTTCACATTTGTGTTTCCCATTGTGTTTTTTCTTTAAAAGGTTTTCCCATTAAAAATTTAATTAATTAGTTAAATTTTTATTTATTTTTAAGTGGTGGGCTCCACTCTCGTCATATATATTTTTTTTTTTGTTTCCGTTGATGCGACGGGCACCCAACGTATTCACTTTTTTTTTTTTTTTACTTTATTTGTTGATTAATTTTCACACAACATTATTACACAATTTATTACACAATTTATTACACAATTTATTACACAACCGAATAATTCTTTTTCAACGTTTAAAAACGTTGCATGGCAAGATCGCCATGTAATATTCGTTTATTGTACGCCACGCAACGTGTGCAAAGAATAAAATAAAACACGTCTGTGTTCTTCGGTTCGGTTTCTATTATTGCTTTTATTCTTATGATATTTTTGTTCATGTTCGATCAACATGAAAAATGATGATCACTCACATTCTTAATACAAATTATATTTTGTTGTGTGGTCATTAGCCTGTATATGTATGTTTCGTATTTGATTTCATTTAGAAATCACGTTGTGCATTAACAGCACATTTAATTAATACAATGTATTTATTTGTACAGTCGTACAATACAATGTATTTATGTTGGAATATTGGTCCATGACAATCAGGTACTCGCCAATCGGATTCGTGCAATCGCGTGAACCAGCGTCGGATTCACCATTTAACTCTTTCTTCCTCGCTCTCCTATCCGGCCTCGATCTTAGAATTCCCTTCCCACCTTAAAGACTCGTCTGATGACAAATAAATAAAGTCGCTATATGATTCCATTTGGTTGTTGTTGCTGGAGATTGCAATTAAATGTATAACGTACAACTGGGTCAACGGGGAATCGACGGGAGCGGTATAGCGGTACCAAAGGTCAACGAGTGAGTCATCCTTCCCATAATTAATTTTTTTCATAACGCATTCTTTTCTGCATTTTCTCGTGAGTGTTTAGTGTATTGAGCGAACTTGATTGCGAGTTGCTGTGGTGTGATAATTGATCGCGTTTTTTGTCCTGTGTTATTGTTGTGGTATAACCTCGCCCGTGTCGCCCGCCCCCAATTACGTACCCCTAACAACCCGATACAACCTAATAACATCAAGGCGACATCATCATCGGTATTTTAGATCTCATCATCGTCAGCATTTCTAACAATCAACAATATTTCAACCCAAGACGAAAGCAACAGTATTTTAAAATCCCATCATCGTCAGCATTTTAATATCAACCGATATTTAAAACCTAGACGAAATGACAGGATGTTACAATATCAGCGATAACACAACACATGAGATTGGCGTGTGCAAAAACATGGCAAACCACGTTATATGCATCAATAACACCTTTTTACTAACAAAGCATATTTTATATTATAAACTCTAACCGCACTAATCCATTTTGAATTAGTATTAGTATATCCAACAAGTGTAACTCTTTACCTCTTTAAAATTAAAATAAAATAAAGAAATGCTGTGGATAGTTCCACAGCATTAAAAAAATAAAGTAAATCAGTGATAACAAATTTAATTCCCCCCCTCCCCCCATCGCTCACATCTGAGCATAGCTGGGCTAAACGGGTAGGTAGACTGGCGCTCAGCCACTATCTGGCTTAGTTTAATTGGCTGAAAAATTGCTGAATTACTAGATTTTCCGTTAATTCCGGACGCATTGATCAATTCAGAGTTGAAATATGAGTTCAGGATACCCAACGCAATTCCAAGTGACACTCCCAGGTGGAAAATAATCGAGTTGAAGAAGCTTCACCTATCAGCAACTTCGACCCGAAAGACTTTTCCGGATCAATTGAGGCTTTGACGGTACTTCAAGGAGAGCTAAAGGCAGCTGTGATTAAACAAGAAGAGAACGCAGAATGCATGGTAAAATCGAGGATAAGGCACTATCAGGATAGAGCTTTATGTTGTTTGGGTAAAGGCGAGGAAATGGATGCAATATTCTACGGTATCGCTCGAAACATTCTCAGAATAATTCTGGTATCACAAGTGGACATATCATCGCTACGCGGAAGTAGAATCCACTACCCACCGCTTCTCACCAAAGTGATAGCCTAGAACTGAGCCGGAAGAGGAAGAGGCCGAAGTTCAATGATATAAACGTGAAACTTGGAAAATCCTAGTAGAATGGAAGTTCAACCAAATTGTCGAGAAAAGAAAGGTCGACTCAGAAACCGATAACATCAAGAGAGGCGTCGTGCAATGAAGCAAATTTGCGACTACGAATGCAGGATTATATGACATTAAATGATGTAGAGAGATTACCAACAATTCGGCAAGCCAACGAATATATGAGAGGGCAAGAACTACCGTACATGATACAGAGAAGACAAGTGACGTTAGAGAAATAGCCGATATGGTTTAAGGGTGACAATAATGAAAGCCTAGCTGATTTTTTGGGAAGAATCGAACTGTATGCCAGAGCATAAGATGTTCCTATGGGAACGGTGTTTCGTGGAATTTTTAAATTGCTTGAAGGAGTCGCACTGGAATGGTACGAAGTCAAGGCATCAGAGTTCAACAATTGGAACGAGATAGTTAATGGACTTAAAACAAGATTCCAGTCACGGAATTATGACATCATCATGAGAGAGAGGAGATATTAGAAAGATGTCAGCGCCCTAATGAAAATATAGCGGGCTATTTGTTGAATATGTCGAAATTGTTTTCCAAGATCTGTCCGCCTGTAGAAGAACAGTATAAGGTATGCAGAGCCGTCAGCAACATTGATTCAGTTGCTCAGCTGGAGGAATTGTGTAGAAACTAGATGAAGCGAGAATCATGAGCAACAAGGAAAATCCATCCAGGAAAGCAGCGATGCTCACAAAACCTTCGGTGGTGATACCACGAAGTTTGTTGCAAAGATGCAACGAGTTAGAAGAAGAAGTTGGAGAAATGCACATCAAGCAGCAGGCGCCGAAACCCAGGTTCCGATCTGATGATCGTCGAGGTTTTACAAGGAGGCACAACATATTGATTTCTTGCTGGAATTGTTTGACGAAAAGTCATCGGTACTTCGATTGTCCGAAGCCTCGAGAGAAAATTTATTGCTGGTGTTGTGTTGTGGATGGCGTCACGGCTGATAAATGTACTAAAAGGCATCCTGGAGGAAGGCTGCTGAGGTGTTCGGACGTAAAGAAGTACAAAGAGGATAGGACCACGGGAAACAGTGCGCGGGCGGTTAGGGGACTTGCCTCGTCCGCATAACACAATCCCCCAACGAGGTCCCAAAATTGGTTACAAGAAGAATGCAAATGGAGACAGTGAAAAAACACGATAACACAGATAGTATGGACATGAGAGGCATCAAGATTATTAAGGTAGACCAAAAAGGATGTGAAACTATCCATTAAGTCAACAGAGAGATAAATCGTGGGCGAAAGTTTAATACAGAATAATTTGAATCTGCATCGACCAGAAGAAACTGCGAACGAGCCCGATAAAGACAAAAAAGAGCCAAGCGGTCAACTGCAAATAGAGTGCATTGAGAACATAGAGGGGGACAACTGACCACACATAGATGTATAGTGATGCTGGGGTATGAGGTGACTGGCTTGTTGGATTCTGGCGCCACTTGCACCATACTCGGTGGCTGCGAAATATATACTCGTTTGAAGAAGCTTGGGTTGGAATCGGTTCCTACTAAAACTTACGTAAAAACAGTGGTTGGATCTGTGCATTCAGTGCGAAATGCGGTTGACATCCCATACGGAATCGGCACTGCTTGTAGAGTGATCTGATTTGTGGGAAAGATTTCTGGGGGACGTTCGGGATCTCGCCTCACTTGATCAAAACAAGTGAGCATGCGTAGTGGAGTGTATTGAGGATTTAAGAAAAGGTGATCGCAAAATACAGCACGAGTTAGACGATCGTCAAAAGCGTGAGTTAGAGCAAGTAATACTCGACTCGCCCTGACAAGCTGTGTAATATTGTTGCAACCTGATATCGATACGGGAAATGCGAACCCGGTAAAAACACGAGCACGCCAATACCCCTATATGTAACAGGAATTGAATTTGGAGCTGGATCGGATGATACGGTTAGGAGTCGTGGCCTCGGCTGGTCCCGCTTAATGCGCACACCATGTCGTGTGCGTACGATAACCTTCGGGCAAAATTAAATTCTGCTTGGACGCACGCAAATTGAACGATGTCACGGAGAAGGATACGTACCCGTTGCCATATGTTAATAGAATCTTGGGTCAGCTATCAGTCACGAAACATTTATCGAGTTTGGATCTCAGCGACGCCTTTTGGCAAATCGAGTTGAAGGCCGAGTATCGTGCGAAAACAGCATTCATCGTACCAGGAAGAGGCTTATTCTAGTATAAACGTATGCCGTTCGTACTCTGCAATGTGAGCCAACTCTATGTCGACTTAAGGACAAGCTTCTCGGAGTTGATCTGGAGCTGATGGTGTTCGTGTACGTGGAAGACATAGTTATGATGTCACAGAGCTTCGAGGAACATATAGAACTATTGCGCGAAGTAGCAAAGCGGCTGCAAAAGGCTAATCTCACGATTATTGTGGAGAAATCTAGGTTCTGTATGACAAAAATCAAGTATCTGGGCTACATTCTGGACGAACGCGGACTTAGAATCGACCCGGAAAAGATAACTGCCATTTTTAATTTTGCAACACCCAAGACGATCAAAGATGCGAGGAGGCTCCTAGCACCAATTACCAACCTAATGAAGAAGAATGCTGGCAAAAAGTTTCAATGGACTACCGCAGCACAGGCCGCGTTCACCCAATTAAACACATTACTGGTGTTTGCTCCAACTTAGGTAAATCCAGATTTTACGAAGACATTGACGGTGCAGACGGATTCCTCAGACACTGGAGTTTGTGCTGTGTTGGCGCAGGATGTGAATGGATTTGAGAGAGTGATAGCCTATATCAGCCAGAAGCGAAGACAGAAAGCAGAAGGAGTCTGCTTCGAGATTGGCTCGTGAGAGCTCAAACACGAGCTTAACGATCATCCTCACAAGTAACCCGACTTTCGATTGCAGTATGAGAAAGTATATACAAATTTTTTCAGAGCGTTGAAGGTGACAGGACGCACACGTGGAGTTAGAAGCGGTATATCTCACGATATAGTAGAATGAAAATCCTGTTTAAGAATTATGATATTGTTTTGACTGCATACCTTGGATTATTCTAAACTGTGCGTCGTATATTGGGGAATTGTTATTGGCCCATAGGATGTCGGCCGACATTCGAAAATACGTTAAAGTTTGTGAGCAATGTCAATTAAATAAACCGAAGTGCGAGATTCCAAGGGTGCTAATTGGTAAACCAAGAGATCCGACGCGTCCATGAGAAATGATTGCTATAGACTATATGGGACCATACTCGCGATCTAAAATGGGAAACCGATTTTTGCTCGTGGTGATCGATGTGTTTAGCAAATTGGTGATGCTAAAGTTCGTTAAAAATGCTTAGTCAGTGTCGTTAATACGGTACCTGGAGGAAAATGTTTTCCTGGTATTCGGCGTACCATCGGTATTAATCTCAGGCAACGGTAGTTAATTTACTGCGAGAAAGTTTAAACATTTCCTTCAGTGATACCAAGTGCGGCAGTTCTTAAACGCGTACTACCATTACCGTACTACCATTACCGTACTACCATTACCGTACTACCATTACCTACCGCACTACCAGGCAAATCCGGCCGAAAGAGCCAACAGAAATAAACTGTTCGCAATACGTAGTTATATAGGCATGGATCATCGCAATTGGGATGACAAGATTGGACAAATTTCGTGCGCCTTGAGAACAGCGGTACATGAATCGTCCAAGTACACGCCCTATTTTGTTAATTTTGGACGAAACATGCAAGTGTCTGGTGCTCGGAACACTGGAATGGAAAGCAAAATTGGCAGTAAAACTCAAGAAGATCATGCTAGAGTATTGGAGAAAACGCACGGGGCTGCCGAGGCAAATCTAAATAAAGTCTAGAAGATTTCATGCTAAAGAAAAATTTCAAACAATCTAATGCCGCAGAAGGATATAACCCCAAATTTGAAGCAGAGTGATGAACCAGAGTCGGATTCACCATTTAACTCTTTCTTCCTCGCTCTCCTATCCGGCCTCGATCTTAGAATTCCCTTCCCGCCTTAAAGACTCGTCTGTTGACAAATAAATGTAGTCGCTGTGATATCATTTCGTTGTTGTTGCTGGAGATTGCAGTTGGATGGATTCAATTTTATTTATTGTTCAACATTACAAGATCATACTATTTTTATGATTAATAAAATCGAATGGGCACCCATCATAAATGCCGAGAGACGTTGTGTTCGAGCAGCATACATCCAGACGAGGAAAATAATATAAATCGCTAAAAGCTTTCTGCGATCATCATGAGGGGAAATAAGATGTCGTTATTGAGAAGGTATTTTGGAAATATAAGATGGAATTTTCGGGCATGAAGAAGCGCCCTGCTGCAACACTAAAATGTCAAATTTTTATGGGTGGAAGAGGATGACGAGAAAGATTAGCGATGACAATCAAAATTTGATCGTTAAGTCGGGCAGATCGGAAATAGGCCAATGCGGACAATTTACGAGGCTACATATGAGAGTTTTTTTTTGTTTGAGTCAAAAATGTTATTAAAGTGGCAATTAAAAAAATGTTTTATTCATTGTTATTTAGTGTAATCAAATAAAATAAAAATTAATAAGATATCGGGTTTCATTGAGTTAGATGTAAATAGAATCAAACCGACTTACAATAAAGAGTAAACTAAGTGTTTTGTTGAGCGAAAGTGTTTTTTTTGTTGGTCGGATTACTCATTTTACAATAATTTCTTATTCTAATTCAAGCTGCCCAGCTCCAGCGGTTTCTGCCATTGAAGTCTCCTGGCCCCATTAGGAGTGTCCAACATACGTATCCTTGTTTGATTTTTTTTATTTCATCGGTGACGTACCTCATCTTCAAGTCCTTATGAAGGTTGTCGTTCTTAATGTACCATGGGGCATTCACAATCCTTCGCAGCACTTTATTTTGGAAACATTGTATCATTTGTACATTGGTTTTCTTGGCACAACCCCAAAGTTGAATACAATAGGTCCATACTAGTTTTATCATTGGCATGTATAGAAGCAATTTGTTCTGTAGTGAGAGCTCAGAATTTTCCAATATTTGATTATTTAACTCTTCTATTTTCTTCTTGATGTGTTCTTTCCATCTTAGCTTAGCATCGAGAGTCACTTCGAGGTATTTTGTTATATTTGCATAAGGAATTTGGTTTGAGTTGAGAGCCACGGGAATACAATTTACATTTTGATTTCTAAAGTTGACGTGTACTGATTTGGCTTCATTTAATAAGATGCGCCATTTTTTCAGTCCAGTTGCTCACGGAGTTAACTGCATTTTGAAGTTTGCGTGCTGCTTCCGAAATATTTTTACCAACTGCTAGGATAGCTGTATCGTCTGCAAGTTAATGTTGCTACTGTAGTATCTTGTACGTTCGGTAAGTCACTCGTTTAAAGAATAAACAGAATAGGTTTAAGTACGCTACCTTGTGGTATTCCTGCTGATATTCTTTTTAGTTTAGAGTACTCATTTTCAAATCTGCCTCCAAAGTGTCAGAACACTTAGAATTGTTATTTGGAGCGCGAATGGTTTACCACATAGCAAGTTGTAGAGCTAGACTTTTTTGTAAACATAGAAAAAAAATACCACATATATCTTGTATCGGAAACTCATTTAACAGAAAATTCATTTATAAAAATACGTGACTATGAATGCTACCACGCTATTCATTCAGAAGGAAACACTGCAGGTGGATCTACCGTAATTATTAAAAAAAACATTAATCATTATGAAGTGCCAGGTGAAGAAGAAATTATGCAAGTTAAAATCATAAAAGCTGAATCAATCAATAATAGGGGTCTCAGTATCTTCCCGATTTACTGTCCCCCACGCCATCAGTTAAATAACAAGACTACAGTGGACTAGAAAGGAAAATAGTTATTTAATAAAGCTTGCGAGAACAACTGTTAATTTTTCTCTGGCGATAAACCAACATATTGTCCTGCTGACATGTATAAAATACCAGATCTACTTGATTTCTTTGAAACAAAATGAGTTTTAGAGAATTACACGTGCATTGAAAATATTGAAGGACTATCATCTGACCACTTACCTGTGATCATGGCTCTGAGATGACAATGATAATAAAAAAGATAATTCACCTTAATTAACAAGCAATAAAACAAATTGGGATCTATTCAAGAAATTAGTGGAAGATGAACTGGAAGCATTTAATTTTAATATCCAATAAGCTGCTTCGAAAGTTCACCGATTTCTCATACCAACACCACAAGGAAACACAATTACCCTCTTGAGGACACAGAACTAGTTAAAGAGAAACGGAAGTAGAATCTGGCAGCAGACTCGTGCTCCACAACACAAAAATATCCTCAACTTTCTTTCTTCCTCTTCTAGCAGCCTTCAGATTGAAATATGTTCCACATCAATGGAAGGTAGCTTAAGTAATTATGATTCCTAAACCTGATAAACTAGAAAACAATATAAAATCATATAGAGACCGATATCAATACTTCCGGTTATTTCAACAATATTTGAAATACTGTTGTTGAGGAAACACAAACCTTTAATAGAAGAGAGATGCTTAATTCCACCAGACCGATTTGGGTTTAGAGAAAATCACTCTACAGTTAAACTAGTTCACAGAATAACTGATGTCATTGAGGATGCACTTGAGAATAAGAAGAATACTCCAGTATTTTCTTAGATGTAGCTTGCATTTAAACTGCATCAAGATCTGCCAAGAAATTTTATCAAATTCTTAAATTCTGTTCTCAAATTAATAAAAAAATGCAGCTCAAGCTTTGGAATTGATTAATTCGGCTTTGAGTGAACATTCAACAGTAAAAAAGTGGTTTGCAAGATTTCGTGAAGGCAATTTGTGACTTCAGGACAATCCACTTCAAGGTGCAGTAAAATAATTTGAAGGCGAAAAATTTAAAGTTATACTGGATGAAAATCCGTGTCAAATACAAAAAGAGCTTGAAAAACAGTTAGCAGTTACTCACCAAGCAATATCACTTCGATTACATGCAATGGGAAAAATACAGAAGGAAAGAAAATGGGTTCCTCATAAACAGAACGAAAAAAATAAAACCCGAAGAGTTGACATCTGCATGAATTTGCTTTCTCATGGGTTGATCCAGGCCAGCCATCAATGTGTGTCTGGTGGGCGAGATTCTGGAATCTGGTCAAACTGTTACAGCTGAACATTATCAGGCCCAATTGACCAAATTAAACGATGATCTGGAGAAAAAAACTATTTACGGGCCAAGGAAGGCGAAAGGTGATATTGCTGCGTGAAACCGTTCGTCCACATACAGAAAAATCAACCCAAGTGCTCATCTTCTCCTTAGGCTGGGATGTTTTACAGAATGCGGCGTATTCTACATACATGGCTTGTTGAGTTTGACTAAAAATCAGAGTTTGTTATAATTCGTTGACTATGTTTTACGTAGTATTGAAAGCACGCGTTGTATCCTTTCATGTGCTTTATTACAAGTGATTCACAACTCGGTTAACTCATAAAACAACATGATAGTTACATTATCATCTACAGTGTTGCTCGGCCGTTTTATCATTATGATGGGACATAACAATCTCCCACGGTTAATTGAAGCTAATGAAGTTTAATAATTATTTAGTTGGAAATGTAATCTCCTAAATATAGGTAGGCCTATTGCGTATACGTTTAGCAGATCTACGAACTTCTTGCTGTTGATTTCTTTGAAGTTCATTAGGCGGCTCAAAATTACTCGGCAATTCGGCTTCTTGATTCTCCGATTCAGGTTGGTTTTGAGGAACTGTTGGTTCGAATTGGTGTTGACTATAGACGTTGGTATTTTGTGTAGACGTGGTAGTTACAATATCTGGAGAAAAATGAACTTTACGATGTTGAACTTCGGTAGATTTTAACTGATCGTTATGTCGTTTTAGTGTGTAGCCATTACCAAGTTGTACAAGATAATGAAGTTCTCCAAATTTTCGTAGAACAGTACCAATCTTCCATACTGTTTTATTGTTTCAAGTATGCACAACTTAAACTCTTTCCCCCACTGTAGCATTTAGCATGCAATGGAGGGTATTTGTTGGGTTGAAAAAAAGAGAAAAAAAAAATTCAATTCAAACAACAACAAAAAAAAAAATATAAATAATAAAATGAAAGGAAAATTCTAGTAAAGGCAAACAAATGAAGGAGACCGAAAAAAAAATAAATAAATACCGTCCACCATATGCTAGGCTATAGATTTTTGACCTACTCAGGGACTCAAGCGGTTGTTGCGCGGCTAAGCGTCAGGGAGTGGGGTGGGTATAAGAGTATGAGTAGGTCAGGGTTAACCGCTATAGGAAATGATAATTACCTATATACCGACCTTGACACTCACCCTAGTTCATCCTCAATTTACTATTTTACATTGATCTCATTTTTTCTGTGCGAATTAATAACGACATAAAATATTGAATTTTAACTAAAGTATTCATAAAATTTATTACGGCAATAAAAAAAAATGAAAATAAAATACAATTGTGAGAAATTCCGACAGATTATAAAAACTACCTACCTAGCTATATCTACCATCCTAACTAACTTATATTAAAAATTTTAACTATCCGCCACCAAATTAAATACCAATGAATCATTAAAATTAAAAAAAATATTTTGTTTTTGTGTAATGAAAAAAAAAATTATACATAAAATTCTTACGGTGTTGAGTTGATAGTTGTCGTTGAGCTTGATGCGTCGAATCCAAAATTGATGACGTGTTGAATGATGTTGAAGCTCGATTTTAAGTAAAGATGAATGGTAAAAGAAATTCCTTTCAGGATATTTTCATTTGATGAATAATAATTATTAATATTATTATCATTATTATTATTATTATTATTATTATAAATTATTATAGATTATTATTATTATACATTATCATTATTATAATTTCCGGCTTAAAATGTCTGTTAATATTATTAACTGTTGCGATATTTTGTTTTAAATTTATATTACTCTATAATTATAACTAGAATTTTATTATATTTTCATATTAGCTTATGCTCGTACTATATAATTTATAATTTGGCCTTTTTTTTCGGTAGCTTCGGCTTATCCAATCACATTCGGCACACTTCAACTTTTTCGCAAATATCACATATTATACTCACGAATATTAAATTAAAAATTATTGTTTATTAACCTTGGCTTGGCCTGCTCTTAAAATTAAATATCACTTGCTTTTTCGTTTATTTTTTTCTCTATTTTTGTTGTTATTGTACATTACACCATTAATCAAATTACACGAAAAAAAAAAAAAATTGTCTATACACTAATAAAATAAATGTTTATGGCCACTTTCTTTTCATATATCGTCCATTATCAATCACTCTTCACTAACAAGTTCTTTTTACTTAAATAAGTATATAATTCACACTATAAATCCATTTACTTTATTACACGGTTTTTTATTTATCCACACATGGTAACATACAGTTTACTTTATGCTATATTAAATTTTCGGTATTTCTCACTCAACCAAAGTTAAAACTTAACTAAAAAAAAAATTATAGCTTTTGGTACAAAATTATTCTTTAATTTTCAATTTTATTACGCACGCCCGAAATGATCGCCAAACTCCAACTGACCTCCCAAAACCAAAATTTTTCTTTTCATCCTCGCAAAAAAAAATCGCGAAAAAAAAACCGAAAAATCTATTTTTGCTAAGTCATCATTTCAACTGCTTTATCGACCACTCGATATTTTTTCAAATCAACTGACTTAAATTATCGATCGATCGATATTTTCCTTTGACGATAACTTCAATTACCGATTCGCACATCACAATATCGAAAGTCAACATTTAGGGATATTTTAAATGAAAGTGTGCTGACATACACAAAACGTACTTCAGGCGGTTTACATACAAATTCAAAAATAATTCAGAAACTTGTAACGATGACATTCGAAATCGTTACACCACGCTTATTAGTCGCAGCCTGGAATATGTTTTGTAGGTTTAAATTTTATAGTTGATTTCAATGCATCAAGCCGGATTGAATACGTCTGTTGAAATATAATTCTGCTGGACTTTTCCCTGAATTGAGCGGTGTTGCGCGTTAACGTTTGCATAATTGACTTTCTCGGATACCATTATTACCGGAAAACCATGAGTAGCAAAAATGTCGGAGAGAAGATTTATTGACGTTTGTGTCGTAGGAGCATTTTGCATCTGGATTTTGAATCAACGAGGATTAGAAAAAAATGGATCTTGAAGGGTGCTTGCATAATCGATGTGTATTCTTTCCTAGTCTCCAGCTGATTCCTCCCACTGGTGAAGTGGGCTTTTGCCGGTTTTGATTGAACTTGAACACATGCTTCACACGACCTTACCATCCTCTCAATATCTCAATCAATTTCTTTCCATAAACAATATCTTCTGGCGAGTTGTTTCATTCTTGTAATTCCAGGATGAGTATGATGAGGTTCTTGAAGAGTTTGAGGTTGATGTAAATTTGACAAAATTTTAGAAAAATTTGGATCTTTAGCCGTTTCTGATGCCAATGCTTCCGCATTGTTGTATTCGTTTGATATTTCGAAAATTGATAGAGAACATAATTCATTCACATCTTCGTTTGTGATTTTTTCTGTAGATGGTTTTCCCACTAGCTGCGTTGCACGAGATAAACAATCGACTTTAGTGTGTTCCGATCCCTTTTTGTAGACTATTTCGTAATTAAAACTCGACAGGAATTCGGCACAACGCAGTAACCTCGATGATGTTATTGCAGGCATCTTGTTGTGCTGATGGAAAATCCGACGGATTCGTGGACGATTGTCGGTGACCAGTTGAAATTTCCTACCGTAAAGGTACATAAAATTGATTAATTGTAAATATAATTGCTAGAGCTTTTCGGTCTAATTGACTGTAATTCTTTTTAGCTGTTGTTAACGATCTTGATGTGAATGCGACAGGATGTTCAATATTATTAACCATATGCGAGAGCACCGCTGCAATATTCGTAGAACTTGCGTCGCATGCTTCAATTACTGGTAGTTCGAAATCAAAAGGCATTAAACCTTATCGCTGGAGATAACGTTTTTAAGTTTTAGAAACGCTGATTCAGAATTTGACGACCAATAAAATTTTGTGTGTTTTAGAAGTAACTGACGTAATGGAAACGTTATTGCGTATGAGTCATGAGTAGTAGGTAACCATACCTAAAAATCTTCTAACATCATCTGGTGTAGCTGGACATGGCATGTTGACAATAGCTTGAATTTTCGCTGGTGATTTTTAAATTTTTTTTAAATTGAACAACGTGACCCAGATATTCAATCTGAGTTTGAAAAAATGAACATTTACTTTTGTTGATGTAGATCATGTTCTTTTAGTCGTTGGAGACATTGAATTAAATGATTTCTGCATTCATCTTGCACCATATACGATGATATCGTCGAAGTATGACACGGTACTTTTCAAACCGGAAAGTATTTATTCAATGATACGATTGAATTCTGATGGCGCCTTTTTTATTACAAATGAAAGTCGATTTACTTTGTATGTCCCTCTATGGGTTGAGATCGATTGAATATCATTTCATCATTACATTTTCGATACCCAATTGGTTGTAATTCACTTAGGATTTTGAACGCATTGATGGTTTTGACGATGAACGATTTCTTGATCGAATCCTACGACGATTTGAACCTGTGGGCCTGGAGTGAATTCTGTTGACATCATTTAAGCTGCTAGGTTGTTTTAAACTGAGTTCGCGGCTGTCAATTCTAGAAGCTTCCAAAGATAACGCTTTTTCCACAATCTTTTCAAAATCTAACTCCTCAGATTGAAGAAGTTGTTCGCGTATCGTGTTATCTTTAATGCCTCGAATGAATTGTGTTCAAAGAAAAATATTTCAAATGTCAGCCTTGCACTCACATGTTGACACAAATGAACATTCTGTTATATCCCGCCGGAGTAATGCAACATAACTAGCCACTGTTTGCTCTTCGCTTTGATATATTGAAAGGAAGGATGTTGGATTACCAACATGTTTCTCTTGGGGCACAAATGTGTTCCTAGTTTTTCCACTAAATCGTCGTATGGGAACTCTGTAATACTCCTGGGGGCAATCAATGATACAAATAATCGGAAGTGTGAAGCTCCAATGGAATTCACAAGCTTTTGATGGCAGAGAGTTTTGTTTGTGTAAACACCCTTCATCGTAAGGTAATTCTCAAACCTTTATCGATATAATTTAAAATTTTCTTTATTTGCATCGAAATTCTCAAATGGTGGTAGCATCACTTGCAATGGCGGCTGCTGCGGTTGAGGTTGTTGCTGTATTTGTTGAAAACTAGTATTTGCATTTACTTGTTGCAGCAACCCCACTATCGCCACTGCTTCCAGGTTCTTATTCTTGAAACCAAGAATGGGTGATTAAGTAACTTAGGTATGAGGCGGGCCACACTAAATGGTGGCGGATGGGTCGGATCAATGTGTTACGCGAACCGTGTCGATGATCAGTCTGGCTGGGCACCCATCTAAAAATAATTGCTCAGTCCTTAACGGAGCCCGCTGGATACCTGACGACCTCCAGTTGCCCTCCTGTCGGATCTCTGCACGAACGGACCTTCATTTTCTTCGTTACTCGTTGGTAAAAGAATGGATACAAAAGATAAAAAAGTAAATAAAACAAACGAAGTGGCCAACACTTCTCAAATGCTGGTGAAGACGGAGGGGTCTGGGGCTCAAGCCGTCAAGGTGGCTAAGACTGAGACTGCTTCCGAGGCTTGCAAGCCAGGAATTAGCGGTAGTGGGAAAAAGGAGAAAGCCATTGCTCCTGCGGTTTGGAAATACAGGACGATGCGTTAGCCTTTTCGTGTCTTGGACAGACTGGCTACAGTCCCGAGAGGAAACGGGCCAAGCTTCATGTGGCATAGTCGCCGAAGGAGCAAAAGCTCTTCAGCGACATCTTGAAGGAAGGGGAGATGGTGCTAGCCGTAATAGACGAGAGCCATGAGGAGGGGAGCATCATTGAGGGAAAATGGAGTTTAGTGCTTAACGCACTGAACCTAGATTTCCTGAACGTCCTTGAACAACATCCGGGACCCCCGCCAATTTGTAGGGTCGCGTGTTGGTATCCGCGGCGGCTGAAACTGACCGCGTGTGTGGATCATAGATCGGCCTTCTTGTATAGGAAGGTTATCGAGGAGGTAAGCGAGGTATGGCAGCTGCGAAGCTTAGGGCTGTTCCGAAGGAGGAGATCACGATCAGGCCTAGAGCAGTGGTCTGGATCCCCACGGAGCCGGCTAACCTGGTTGAATCTATGAGGATTATCCAGGTTTGTAATCCAGATCTCGCGACGGGGAACTGGAGGATTGTCAAGCAGAAGGATCCCAAGGGAAGTTTCAGATTATCAATTATGATCTTATTGATTATCATCCCTGGATTTTCTGTCAAAACCCAACGGGGTTGTAAACTTCGGCTTCGGCTCTGTCACCCTTAAGGTGTTTAGAAAGGACGAGGTTGGCGCCGAGTACGGCGCTGCTAGAGAGAGATGTGGAAGAGGTACAGCCGGTTGAGGGAAGCTCGACGAGTAGTACTTTTCCCGAGAAAGAATTGAAGCTAGTGGCGAACCCAAGTGAGGGGCTAACTAGGGATCTTAGAGTTCGTCTATCTCTATGCCTAGAGAGGGGGGACACATCGGACTCTGATGGGGGAGATGTGGACCTTCTTAAGTTTAGGGACTGCAGAGAGAGTGAGACGGATGATACCGTCGAAGGTGAGTAATTATTTGCTGCGTGGATTAAAAACGACAATATCTGTGGTCTGCGAGCGAAAGGGTACACCCTTTTCTACATTTGTGGGACGAAAAAGAACAGATCATGTATACTGGTGGAAAATAATATAAATGTTACCGCCAGATTTACTGGGGGCACTTGTTTGGGATGCGGATAGGATGAAGGTGGCAGTTATTCTTGGGTGTGACGCGAACACGCATCACACAATCTGGGGTAGCTCGGACATCAATGACAGGGGTAAATTGATTTTCGATTTTCTTTTAAGAACTATTCTCATTATTAGTAATATAGGTCGGGAACCCACCTTTATTATTAGAAATAGACAGGATTTTCTGGATGTTACTCTGATCTCCGATTTTATTTCACCTATGATCAGGGAATGGAGGGTGGCGAAAGAGAGTATTCCTACCGACCAAATGGCATAGTGGTTAAAGCTTTGGCGTTTGGATCGGGAGGTACCGGGTTCAAATCCCGATAGAGGCAGGATGCAAAGGGTATTTTCATCAACAAATTACGATTTTTGATTGAAAGGAACACAACTATGACCCCTGTCGGAGTGCAAAACTCATGGGCCGACCCATCTTCCATGCCAGTATAGGCTTGCATGGAGCTATGCAATGTGCAGATGGTACTAAAATTGGACCTATATCCGTCCGTCCTCGAATTGGCCAATACAAGCTAAGGAAGATAAGGACGTAAATAAGCAAATCGCGAGAGAGTTGGGAGAGCCTTGGCCCAGAACAGATAACAGTAAAAAAAGTGCATTCCTTCTCTGACCATCGCTATCTAACGTTAAAGTTCAATCTCCAAATAGGGAGGTATTGGAGGGCATGATTCCATCCAGAGCCCCAGCACTCCTCGACACAGGTAGTGATCTGGATTCAATGGTGGACACTATTACTAGGGCTTGCAATACCTCTATGCGAATGCTTGCCCATTAACAAAGCTGAGCGAAAACCTATTGTTTGGGCGACCTCAGCACTTGCGGAGTGGTCGGAAAGCCTGTGGGTCTGCTTCCAATAGAGCAAAAAGTTCAAGAGAAAGTCAAGACTGGGACTTCTATCGGATACTTCGCGCTTAAGAAAGATTCTCTCTACTAGTCCAGCTGTTCCAGGCTATCGGAAAAACCCGGATGGCGAATGGACGGTTTTTAGTCTAGAGACTCTTGATCTTTTGATGGAAACTCATTTCCCGGGTAGTGAGGGTGCGTCGATTGCGCAGCCTTTGGGTGACTGCGGGTCTAGGGGTGACTGCGGCGTCCAGTTGTTGTGTACAGAGGATATTCTGAGTACACGGAAGATACAATGGGCTATTAAAAGTTGTAAGCCCTTTAAATCAGCTGGTCTGGATGGGATTGTGCCAGCAGAAATTCAAAAGAATTCGAAGATTTTACTTCCCTGGCTGGAGGGTTTCTTCAAAAGAGGTCTGAAGCTGGGGTACATCCGGAAGAAATGGAGGGAGGCTTGGATAATCTAAGGATCTAAGGACCTTAGACCTATATCTCTGTCATGTTTTCTACTGAAAACCATGGAAAAGTTGCTGGATGTCCATATTCGTTCGAGAATTGTAGCCAGAAGCTGGGCACGGTCTCAACATGCGTACTAAGAGGGTAAGTCCGTGGACACGGCGTTACATACTCGTAGCTTGGTTCGGAAAATTGAGAAGTCACATTTTCAAGAATACTCGTTGGTGGCATTTCTCGATATCGAGGGCGCTTTCAACAATGTGAAGGTGGAGGCAATTAGGGAATGATTGTTGCCACTTGAGATTGAATCCCCTGTATCTAGGCTAATTAATCACCTGCTAGGTATCAAAACGGTTATATCTGAGTTGGAGGAAGTCTTGGTTAAAAGCCAGGTTGTTCGGGGAACACCCCAGGGAGGTGTTTCCCTTTCTCCCCTTCTTTGGAATGTACTATATATAGTAATCAACAGATTACTATTGGAACTGGAGGGGGAAGGAATAGGCGTGGCTGCGTATGCCGATTACTTAGCGATAGCTGTATCGGGGAAGCAGGCCGTGGAAGCGTGGAAGAAGGCCACTGTGGGATTCTATTCTTGCAAAAATGTCATTGTAAGTAAATGGGGTCTGAAACCGGAGCTGCTGCACTGGCTTTACACGGCAGTTGTAAGGTCCGTACTACTGTATGGTGTGAGTGTATGGTGGCCAGCTCTGGAGAAATTATCATACAGGAACATGATGGCGAAGGTGCAGAGAGCGGCCTGCCCGCTCATTAGAGGGGCATTAAAAACAACCACCACTAGTACCTTGGAGGTTATGCTGTATCTTCTCCCGTTGGATATTATCGGCGTGGAAGTGCTTGAAAAAAGGGCACTCAACTATAGCCAATTCTGTGAGGGATGACCTGGTGAATTTGGATTATATAACACCCCTCTTGTGCTTTAGCAAGCGTTTCTAAGTGATTCTCCCCTCAAGGGGGGATTGGAAGAATGATCTCATTATGGATACCGGGAGAGTGAAATTATTCACCGACGGCTCCAAGCTCGATGGTAGAGTGGAAACTGATGTGCTCTGTGGGGAATTGAATGTAAATTTATCTTTTCGTCTACCTGATTACTGCAGCGTGTACCAGACTGAAGTTATAGCAATTGAATAGGTCATGAACTGGTTCAAGCACAGTGTAATATCGTTGACTGATATCAATATCTGTGTGGACAGTCGGATTCAGTTTCCCTGGCGCGGCCAGGGGCGAGGGTGGCGTTGGATTGTCACACATCTCTTAACGAGATGAGTGAACACTGTAATATCCAGATGGTCTGGGTTCCGGAACACTCTGACGTCGAGGGAAATTGCAGGGCAGACGAATTAGCAAAGTACGGTACGAATCTCCAACTGGAACCAGGAGAAGAATGTATAGGAATACCTATGTCTAGGCTGAAAGCAGCTAGTCATAGAAGAGCGGTTGCCTTGGCAAATGCTAGATGGCTCGTCAGTCCGACTGGCAGGGTAGCGAGGCAACCCTCTTGTTCACACTAAGGAAGCGTGATTTAGGTAAAATTATAAGGGTACTTACCGGACACTGTCTTTTTGGAGATCGTGCGAGTAGGTTGGGTCTCGATGCAAATGACTTCAGCAGAAGCTTAAAGGACGAGGAGGAGTAGCAGACTCTTGTTCACTTCGTATGCTCATGTTCTGCGCTTGCTGACAGAAGTCATGATCACTTAAGCAAATACACTATGGACAGTCTCTCTGATATCGAAAGCAGTAATGTGTGAGATCTCTTACGCTATGTGAATAGCACTAGATGGGTTTATAGGGAGTTTAATGATGTCGGATCCTTTGGTATCACAATGGGCCAAAACTGGCCTAACTGTGCGATAACAACCAAGGAAACCTAACCTAACCTAACCTACTTGTTGCAGCAGTTACTGAAAACTTCTAATAACTGTTCGAATTGTTCTTTGTGCATGATGTATTAAATATTTCTTGAAAATTTGCTAATATTTCTTTTTTTTTCACTCGTCGCCAATTGTTATAATTCGTTGACTATGTTTTAGGTAGAATTACAAGTGATTCACAACTCGGTTGACTCAGCAAACAACATGACAGCAACATTATCTTCTACAGTGTTGCCAGACCGTTTTATCATTATGATAGGACATACCAGAGTTTGTTCTTGCACATTTAATATTTAAGGTTGCACATTCATCAGTTTGCATTCAGTCAGATTATAAATTCTTTAAGTAATAATTCCATTAGAAGAATATACAAATTTGCGAAAAATATTAATAAATAAATTAGTTTTCGGCTGATATATCAGATCACTTTAAACTGGAATTTTTACCCTATATACCTTCTTTGTACCTAAACTATTTGTATTCATATCATGCACCAGACAAAGCTCAACCAAGTAGAATCTAATCAATGTCATTTCCTATTCAAAACACAAAAATACCAAAAACCTAAAGGGAATGAAATATTTTAAATTCTTTGATCCGATTACCACAATGTTGCATATTACTCGTTGCTATACAGAGTTGTCATTCATTCGCACGATACTAAATGGAAAATAATAAAATATCCACTTTGTGATAAGAATCTAATTGATTTGGTTTTTTTTTCGATTTGTATATGCAAATTTTCATCATCTCGATGGATTACGCTCCAATTATTTTTTGCTGCGCTGTCTATGCATAAAATAACAGAGAGGTCGTGTTGATTATGATGGATATTTGATTAGATATGTATGTGACATCGATTTTAGCCATTTTATGTTTGTTCAGAGTGTTTTTTGCTATTTGGAATGTGATACGACTACGTGCTACAAATACAAATATAGTGTGAATGCATTTAGCAAACGTTGCACATTTATTACATATATACACCCTATTAAAAATTTATACTTTTCCGGGTACACATGCATCCTATGTACACTCTTCAAAACTTTTCGTTCGTAACATAAATCAGATCATGTTAAATATTATGTGCATATAATAATTAAAAACTACAAGTGAATGTTAAATATGAAAAGTTCGTTTTTATTATTTTCAATTTTTCACCCTTTCACCCTTTCACATTTTCAGTTTGCCGCTCCTCTAGTGGTGTATAATATGGAAAATTTTAAATTTTATTTATTCTATTTTACTTATACACGTACATAATACTTTATTAACTAAATGCAATTTTGGTTGTTGTTGCTATACATACTCGTTTGCTTGCTACATGTAGTTAGGCAACACGAATTCCTATTAGGTCATATACAGCAAAAAATGTAAACATGATTTATTTAATTTTTATGAAAATTAGACATAACTAACACAATATTTAGTTGCTGTAAATTTCCTAAAATTTGAAAGCTATCGAAATGTTTTGATAATCTAATTATATTTTGATAATTTTAATCGGACAAAGCAATCTAAAAATGTGTTTTTTATAACAGCTGGCAGCCAGTGTTCTACTCGTATTTTTGAATTGTTTACATGCAAGTGACGAAAAAAGCACGTACACATTGACTTTGAGGAAGATAATGTCGTGAATTTGTAGAGTATGTGGATATTTCGTAGACCATCTATATATTTATAATACTGTGGACAAAAAATAGTAAGACTTGGTTCATAATTTTAAAATTCTTTATTTATTTCTCCAAATCTATTTCGTTCCCCTCAAAGTAATCCCCCCCCCAGCCTCAATACACTTGTGCCAACGTTTTTTCCAATCCTCGAAACAGTTGTTAAAGTCAATTTCCGGAATAGCCTCCAATGCGCGTAACGATTCACGTTTAATGTCTTCAATTAACTCAAAAAGGTTTCTCCGGAGCGGTCGTTTGAGTTTCCTGAACAGCCAGAAGTCACACGGAGCTAAAGCATGCGAATACGGTAGTTGCGGAACGATACGGGTGGAATTTTTGGCGAAAAAATCACTTAAAACCAATGCAGTATTAGAAAGTGCATTATCGCGGTGCAAAAACCAAGAGTTGTCGACCCATGATTCCGGCCTCTTTTTACGAATAGCTTCGCGCGAACGACGCATAATACTCAAATAGTATTCCTTGATGACAGTTTGGCCGGTCGGAAGGAATTCGGAGTGCACCACATCTCGATAATCGAAGAAAACTGTCAACATTACCTTGATTTTTGACTTGCATTGACGTGGTTTTTTCGGCTTCGGCTCACCTTTGGCACGATATTCGGCCGATTGATCGTCTGTTTTTGGGTCGTAAGCATAGATCCATGACTCATCAACAGTTATAATACGTTTCATGACATCCTGGTAGTCGGAAATCATTGTTTCACAGACGTCAATGCGACGCTGTTTTTCCAAAAAATTGAGTGATTTTGGAACCAATCGTGCTTTCACTTTTCTTAGGCCCAAATGATCTTTCAAAATGGTTTTCACTGATCCTTCCGATATTTCAACGATGCCAGTAAGGTCTCCTACTGTTAATCGTCGATTCTCGAGCACCAATTCCTTGATTTTATTAACGTGTTGATCATCAGTTGATGTTGATGGCCGTCCTAGACGTGGTTCGTCGTCAACACGTTCTTGGCCCTCTTTGAACAATTTGTGTCAATCAAAAACACTTGCTGGCGACATACAATTATCACCGAACACCTTTTGTAACATTCTGAACGTTTCGGCACCACAAAATTGATTCCGCACACACAAACACTAATGAAACTTCTTTGTTGAATAATTTCACTCATTGTAAAAATCGCCAAACGCACTTTTTGTACTTCAGAAAGACAAGCGTATACTAAACACTAATGATAATTTTGATGTGACATTTGGTACAGATGTCACTGACAGTCATACCAACATAGGAAAAAAAATTATTTTAAAAAGTCTTACTACTTTTTGCCCACAGTTATATAATGATAAGTCAACGTAAAGTAGAAATATGCTTAGTTGCAATTTTACATGATTGGACATGTACAGGAAAGAAACATGAGCCACCTAAAAGCAAATCAGTTCGCAATATAACATAAAGTCCAACTTATAGTTAAATACGCATTTTTGATGTAGCATAATTATTATAGAAAATAGTTTTAAGTCAGTTGTAAATTGGTTTTTCTTAAGATCAAAAGATACTTCAAATTGTTGTATGAGTATAGGAAATCAGTTGAGATCTACATAGCAAATCGAAATATTGATTGCCAAGAACTTGAAGCAAGGACGGAACTAGAACAAGTTGCGAACTAATTGGTTCAAGTTTTGGAACAACTTGGCATAATTTCGCAAAAACAAGGTGATAGTGAGAGGGCGTTGGCGTATCTGAACAAAACAAGAAAAGACCCCAACTCCACAATTGCTCACTCTTGACGAATTCCGGATCCCAGATCCGATAGTCAATACCCAATTTCGATGGAAATCGAAAGCAATTGGTATCATGGCTGAAATCGGTCGAAGATACGTTAAATTTCTTTGAACCAATAGTGCAAGAACAACAAATGAGAATTTACTGACAGCAGTGCTAAATAAAATCGAGGTAAAATAAAAGATATTATTTGCTTAGCCGGAAATCCCCAAACTTTTGGGGAAATTAAATTAATATTAACGGAAGCTCTTGAAGATAAACAAGAATTATCCTTTTACAAGTCCCAGCTTTGGGCAACACAACAAACAGAAAATTTGTCCATTCACGTTTATTATAATAAAACAAAGGATATTTTACAGAGCATCAAGACTCTAGCTAAACAAAACCCAACCTATAATCATTCATGGGTGGCAATAATTGCGTTCATTGAGAAGGATGCACTTGCCGGACTTATCGCAGGCTTAAGGAAGCCACATTTCGGTTATGCTCAAGCAGCAAGACCCAAAACTCTAGAAGAGGCCTATGCATTTTTATGCAAGTTTAGCAGTAACGAGCTTATTTCTAACAACGCTCGAAAACCGCTAACCAATAGTCACCAATCAAAATTAAATTTCTATAATACCAACCAACAGAAAGATAGTGTACCTAACCAAAGAAATAAGGAGTTTAAGAAACAGATATTTCGGTGCGCGCTTCACCAATCACTCTAATGGACGTGGATCTATCAATGAGATCCAGGAACACGTTCAACAAAAAAAAAATGATTCACAATAACGAAACGGTGAACCACAAAGAAGAACATTTACAAGAATATCCAACTACTGAACACCCACAAGTAGAAGAGGATTATAACCTAGAAAATTTTCAAATAACATTATCAGCGAAAAAATCAATAATAAAAAATGTATTATAGGGTCACATGAAATTAATCAAAAATTCAAAATTAATATATTGCGGAATGACTTACCAATACAAATTTATTACGTAATGAACCAGGAAAACTCCCTAAATTCAAAATCAGAGTAAATAATTTTGATGCATTCAAACCTATTCCCAAATCCGAAAACAAAAAAATTGATAGAACAACTATCCAAAATATAATCAGAACATAACATTTGAGCAGAAACGAAAGAGATGCACTTATAGTAACCATCTTGCAAAATCAACAGGTTCTGTTTAAACAAAACGAGAAGTTCTCCTCGACGACAATCATCAAACATGAAATAATAACAACAGATACCAACCCGGTATACACCAAAACATACAGGTATCCTCAAAACCACAAAACCGATGTAGAGGAACATATACGAGAAATGCTAAGCAATGGTATAATCCAACACTCTAATAGCTCATACTCATCGCCGATTTGGGTAGTCCAAAAAAACTGGATGTGCCAGGACAAATTTCCGATACCTAAGATCGAGGAAATATTAGATAATTTGGGCCAGTCGGTATACTTCTCAACATTGGACCTGAAGTCTGGATTTCACCAAATCCCGTTGGATGAACAATATAAAGAGAAAACGGCTTTTTCCACCGATATGGGACATTACGAATTCGCGCGATGCCCTTCGGTTTAAAGAATGGACCTACCACATTCCAGCGGGGACATAGTCGTGATGCGAAAAAACTTAGCAACCCATTTCGAGAATATCGAAACAGTACTAAAAAGATTATCAGCATTTAATCTGAAAATCCAATTAGACAAGTGCGTGTTTTTGAGGAGGGAGACGGAGTTTTAGAGCCATGTGATCACTCAGAATGAAGTGCTGCCTAATTCCGATACAATTCAGCAAATAAAAGATTGGCCATTACCAAAGTCTGTAAAAGAAATAAAACAATTTATCGGATTGTCCGGATATTACAGGAGATTTATCAACGACTATTCGAAAAATCCCGATCGATATTAACGACCCAGGCTATATATATAAAATCATTCCAGACTCTCAAAAATATTAATTCGACAGACCAAATTTTTTCATATCCGGATTTCAGCAAACAATTTATATTGACAACGGACGCATTAGATTTTGCTCTGGGTGCAGTCTTATCTCAAGTCCAGAATGGTGTCGAAAGGCTAATTGCAATCGGTCCAAGAACCTTAAATTCGACTGAATCTAGATACGCCGCCAATGAAAAGGAGGCATTAGCGATTATTTGAGTGGTAAAAAAATACCAGCCCTACCTGTACGTTAATAAATTTACGCTAATTACAGACCACAAGCCCAAATTTTTCATAAAAACCACTGAAAAAAATTATAAAATTCTTAGATGGCGATTGGAGCTAGAGAATTATGACTGTAATGTCATTTGCAAGGAAGGTAAAGCCAATGTGGTGGCAGACGCCAAACTACAAAAGAAATAAATGTAAATGAACAAAGGGAGATAGGGTTGAGGTAGACACGTCAGACAGCAGGAACGATTTAGAAACAATTCATTCAGCAGAAACCTCACACGATTATTTTATTCATTTTTCAGAGAGACCTCTGAATTACTACAGAACTCAAATTATATTCAAAATATCCCGGATAAAAACGGTAATTTCGGAAGATATATTTCAAAATTTTAGAAGAATCATTATATCCCAAAAATCGAAAATAGTCGAAGGGGCTCATAGGGTAACGAAGGAAGTCGAAAGGCAAATTAGAAGGTCTTACTTCTTCCCAAATATGGCACGCAAAATCAAAAACCACATTAATGTTTGTAATAATAGTAATAAGCACAAATATGATAGAAAACCATACAACATACAAATTTTTCCTAGACCTAACACAAAGAGGCTTCTAGAGAGAACACATATGGACATATTTACCATCAGTTAAGCCAGTTTTCTATCCATAAGATGCATTCTCAAAGCATCTACAGATGATTCCAATTGTTACGGCTGCAATAATCCTTTTGGAACAATTTGTGTGTATGGCAGTTGATGTTCTTTAAAAAATGTAATTATTAGTTTTGCGTTTATAAAACCAAAAATATTACAAAAGGAATTCCCTATTACGTCATTTGTTTCTACTGGGTAAAATTGGTATATGGGTCAATGAACTCAACAAATCTTGTTTTGGTAACAACTGTTCATTGCATTTATATATATAACGCAGATTATCTAAATAATGGGCGGTCGCAATTTATTCTATACGTAAACAAGTTCGTACATAGATTTGAGTTTCATTTAATGAGCGAAGTATATAACATTATACTATGTATGGGTGATCAATGTTGGATGCAGATGATCCCGCATATAATACAGAGCACATAATTATTTAGGTGTATGAGGGATTTAGTATATACTTGTGCAAACCTATGTATTTTAGAATTGTAATCGTTCGGACGAATTAAGGTAAATTCATTTTACTGTGGGATTTTCGCAAGTGCTAAGCTAATTAAAATAATTTATTATAAATAAGTGTTGTAGTTTTTTCTTACCCGAATCACATTGCCATTGTGAGTTCATTGTGCGTTTAGTTGTGATTTAGGTTATTAAATATTTGACCGTTCGTTGTAAGTCACAGTTAGTTATATGTGGATAATGCCACAATTATATAGCCCACGCGCTAAAATTTAACCAGCAGCAATTGGATATTTGGATAAAGATTCCTAGTGTCCAAATATTTTGATTTTTCGCTAGCGGAATCTCGTTTTTTTATATATTATAACAACTTATAACTTTCGTGTTATAAATTTTGCCAATATCGAACTGATACAAGGATACGGTATTCAGGAAAGCCTTGAGAAAACCTAACAATGGGGTTGCTCGCCATGTGTGTGTTTGCTGTACGTTCGTGTATTTAGTGATTAATTTATTAATGGTTCTATATATATATATAAAAAAAAATATAAAATTTTTATAAATAAAAATTTTGAAGATTATAATGAGATTGTTATAAGTGTTAAAAAGAAAAAAATTTAAAAGTTGTGTAATTGTATGTTATAGAAATTATTTATTTCATTTATTTAATTATTTATTTTGGTGGCAGTTTAAATTATAAAGAAAATAAAAATATAGATTTTTATATGTGAATAGTGTACGTAAAAATGTAAAATGCGTGGAACATACAGGTCAATTTAACAAATTTTTTTTAGGCACCCCAACTGATCCTAGAGTACTCGTAGGGGATTTTGGATTGGTGAGTTACAATTCCATACTTAAACTATATTATTTACATACATATTATAAAATTTTATCGTGTGTTCTTAGCGTATTTTTTTTTTTTTGATCATCCTACACTATTTATCAAACAGTTATAAATAGTACACAGTTTTTTTAATATACGATTGATGAAAAATTATATGGCTATAAACGATCTTTCTTGGTATTTTAATTAAAGTAGTTTCAACTAAAAATGGAATAGTGTTTTTTTTTGATTTGATGGTGTTGTTGGTGGAATAGAGCAAAGATGTGAGTCACTGTTTTCTTTCAAAAAAAAAACCACGTGTAATGTTTTTGTTGGAGGCCAAATTGTATTGGCGGCTATGAACCCCCAAGCAACTGCAGACTACCCGTAGCTAGACACGTGCTAGCCGCCAAGGCCCCGTAACAAAATGGCGCCCGAGCAGGGACCTGAGAAAGGAAAGTACTCGATATGGTTCCGTTAAATCGCTTGACCACATGTTTTAATTAAAGCATGGCAGGTCATTAATTTTTGTTATTGTGTTTCGTTATTACGGTAGTCCTAATAAGATATCCGTGCAGCTTCTCTGCTTATCTCACGTGACCTTAAGTACCGCTTAGAGTTAATTTTTTTTGTCTTTTCTACATTTTTTGTTAGTAATATTTTTCAATTTTTTATCTAGCGGGTGGTCAACGTGTATTAATTTCAGTTTTTTAATTTCATGTTTCAGTTTTTTTTTCATAAACTAGTTTACTATATTAATTCTTTATAAATTATTCAGGATTGTGTATTGAGTACGAGAGGAGGAAATAATTGTCGACACACGATGATTTCGTGCGTTCCAATTACTTGCTTCTTATTGATTTCTACACAGGAATGCTTGATTAATTCTAGAATTGATTTTTTTTTTTGCTGATAGTGATTGTTGTGGATATAATGTTAGAATTGACTGCGTTAATCGATGGTCGACTACCCAGGGTTACTGTTGGTTAATTTCCCTTTGATTTTCGTGTGTTACATCTCATTAAGGAGTCTTTTGCAATCATGATCACTCCAATTTGATATTTATAAAATGTGATTTAAAGTGCTTACATTTTGTTCAAATTTCTCAACACCACCATCTTTAATGATATATAAAATATAAAGTTCGTTCGTTAAGAAATTGAATCAGTTTCAATTCTATTGTAATTAAATTCTATTATAAAAATTATTATCGATTCTTTTTACAATTTTTATTATTATTAAATTTTTTTCGCTATATATTAAGTACACTTATCGTCAATACGTACGTACACGTAAACAAAAAAAAACAAAAAAAAAATAAAAAATAAAAAAATAAAAATTACATTTAGAAATCTTATTAAATATTAATAGTTAGCATTATTTTCATTGATTTGTGTCTCAATTGGTTTTCGTTTCTTGCCTAGATTTTTTTTTTGCTTACCATTTTTTTTTGTCTTGTCTTCATAAAAATGGACGCTAGTGTATATTTCACAAGTTTGTCGCTTCCGGAGTTAGAGGTTGAATTTCTGGTAAGGGGATTGTCTAGTAAAGCGAATGACGCAAGAGAAATTTTGACTAATAGTCATAAGGCCGAACAAATAGACTCAAACCTCAAACCTAAAAACACCCATGTTACCGAAAAGCCAGAAGACGAGCTTGATGTGTGTCGAAAGAAATATGACGAACTATCAAAAGCATCTGAAACTGAACCTATGCCATATACCAAAGAGTTCGTTACAGTTGCCTTTGCTAAAATTATACATTATAAGGACCGAACTAACCGGCTATTGAATTCGTTAGGGGAAGCTACTGCTCTCACAAATTTGTATAGTAATTGGAGGCGTGCATTTAATTTCTACCAAAAATTGTGGTTAGAATATCAAAAACCGACACCCATACTTGCACCACTACAACCAAGATGTTCCTCCCCAAAGATGCAAGCTCAGAAAATAAGTACAAGTTCATTTGAAGAGAAAATAAATCACATAATACAAAACAGCTCGTTATATAGTGACAGTCAACAAGTTGTAGATAAAAACACCGCGGCTAATTCACAAAATATTGTTAATCGAACAGAACATATTCTAACTGATCAAACAAATCAAAGAAAAAAACCGGAACAATTTAAGATACCGATCGTAGATTATTTTTCACAGCAAGATGCAAGATTCCCTAAAAGTGCGAATAAAAAGAATAAATGGCATATCCCAATCCAATCTGCAGATGCATTTAATATGAATTATCAGCAACCGAAAAATAATCGGTACGAAGGCCCACTCGATCGTCTTTTAGAAGAAAACTTTCTACGACAACCTCTGCAACCTCCTAGGCAAACACCCATGTTCCGTTCGGACAATTATTACAAAATTCGTCAAAGGTGGAATCTGTCATTCGACGGTACAAGCGCTACTAATGTTCACGATTTTGTGTATCGTCTTGAACAGATGGCATCTGACGATAACATCCCGTTAGAGTATCTCACGAAACTTCTATACCTCTTCCTCTCGAAGACAGCTGAGGACTGGTATTGGGTTTTTAAATCCAATCACCCAGTGTGTTCGTGGGTGCAGATGAAGTCAGCGATGCTTTCCTATTTCAGTAGTTCTAATTTCGAAGAGGAAATCAAAGAAAGCATACTTAAAAGAGTTCAGGGAAATAAAGAATCGTTTTCTGACTTCTCACTGAACATTCAGAAAATGAATGCCCGACTACAAAATCGTTTGTCCGAACAGCAATTAATCTACAGATTGTGTCAGAATATGTACCCCGCATTGAAAAACGTGACTTTACCATATCATCACTCTGTAAGATCTATTGAAGAACTTCGAATTCTTTGTCGTGACTATGAGCAGCCGTGGGAACAAACAGGTTATGACCCTCGGAAATTCGTTGAAACTTTCCGACGTAGGCCAAATGTGAATGAGCTCAATATGGAAATGGAAAACCTAAATCTTGGCACATCTAAAAACTCTCGATTCAATTCTGACCATTTTAATGACAGCTGTTGCACTGATCCTGAACACGTAGAAGCCCTAGACTCAAAGATTAAAAAGGTTAGATTTCGCCACCATGAAGACGCACTTGGTCGGCAGTCAAATAGTATATCAGTATGTTGGAACTGCAAGGACCTGGGTCATCGATACGAAGATTGTTCAAAACCTTTCTTGGATATTTTCTGCTTTGGTTGTGGCGCAGCGAATGTTCGTAAGCCTAACTGTCCAAATTGTTTAAAGTTCGTTTCGGGAAACAGATCGTCGAGCGCGGTTCAAATGAGGGAATCACGTCTCGAGGTAAATCGGTCGTTGGAATACAAGGATCCCAACAATACACATCCCTCATAAATATGCATGACGCTAAGTACAATAATAAACATCACATTCGTAATGATACTAATAATGAATTGCTTAATGAAGCAAACAATTTGAATTCCAAACCTAGAAGTAACAAAATTATACGCGCTATTCGATATTTCAGAGGTAAGCGTAATTTGCTAAGAAATTGCATAGAATCTCTGATAAAATCTAAGTCGATAAACGATCCACGTCCCCACGCTGAAGTCACTATCGGATCAAAGAAATTCATTGGACTTCTAGACAGTGGTGCTACAATTAGCGTGTTGGGCAAAAACTCACTCGATTTTCTAAACGACAATAATATTAAATATCGTAAACTTATTTCTCATATTACTACAGCCGATGGAACTAGTAATAAAATTGAGGGATACGTTTGCTTACCTGTAACATTTGGCAAACGAACGGAAACGATTAAGTTTTGTATTGTACCAACGCTAAATTCGTTTTTATATTTGGGTATTGACTTTTGGCGAACGTTTGATATCATTCCTAAAGTGGCCATAAATGAAATTTACGAAGAGCCATCACTTAAAAATAGGAATCGACATGAGTTGACCATTAAAGAACAGAACAAATTAGATCGAATAATTGACCTATTTCCTTCTTTTACCAAAAATGGGCTGGGTAGAACGAATTTACACGAACACGAAATTGAAATTATAAAAGGTGCTAAGCCAGTCAAACAGCGGTATTATCCAGTCTCGCCAGCGGTTCAAAAAGACTTATACGATGAAATAGATCGCATGCTGAACCTAGGCGTGATTGAGGTAAGCAAAAGCTCTTGGAGCTCTCCGGTCACCATCGTAAAAAAATCGAACGGAAAGACGAGACTTTGCTTGGATGCCCGCAAGTTAAACGCACTGACAGAAAAAGACGCATACCCACTCCCTTTAATTGACGGACTTCTTGCACGCCTTTCAGAAACAAAATTTATAACAGCACTCGACTTAAAAGACGCAAAAACTGCATTTACAGTACCGGGTAGACCACTCTACCAATTCAGGGTGATGCCGTTTGGGCTGTGTAATGCAGCTCAATCAATGTGCCGCCTTATGCATAAGGTCATACCTCACGAGCTTCACGACAGAGTTTTCGTATACTTGGATGACCTTTTGATCATAAGCGGAACATTGCAGGACCACCTTGAATTGTTAGAGTTGGTAGCTGACTTACTTCGGACAGCCAGACTGACAATCAATTTAGAAAAAAGCAGTTTTGTAATGAAGGAAATTCGTTACTTAGGATACCTAGTTGGTGACCAAGGATTGAGACCAGATCCGTCCAAAATTGAAGCAATTGTAAACCTCAATCCACCCAGTACAATTAAGCAAACTAGAAGATTGCTTGGCATGGCTGGATGGTACCGCCGTTTTATTGGAAATTTTGCAAGTGTGACCGCGCCCATTACGGAATGCCTTAAGAAGGGAAAATTTAACTGGACCACGGAAGCACAGGCAGCATTTCAACATCTGAAAATGTTACTTACCTCAGCTCCAATACTTGTAAGTCCATCCTATGACAAACGGTTTTACATTAGATGTGACGCTAGTACTGAAGGGGTTGGTGCAGTGCTCTACCAAATAGACGATGACGAAAATGAAAGGCCAATCAGTTTTATGTCACAAAAACTATCTAAAGCTCAAAAAAACTATACGGTCAGCGAACTAGAGTGTTTAGCCGCAATTCTTGCCGTTAAAAAGTTTCGAGCATACGTCGAAGGGCATGAGTTTACGCTCATAACAGACCATGCAAGCTTAAAATGGCTGATGAGTCAACGAGACTTAACCGGGAGATTAGCACGATGGAGTTTAAAGCTCCAAGGTTTTCGATTCGCGATAGAACATGTTAAAGGTAAAGATAATGTGGTAGCGGACATGCTATCCCGCATATATTGTGATGAATTAAATGAATTTGTAGATAGTTTTCCTAAAATATTTGGTCAGTATAATTTCGACAAGATAGATTTCGAGGATAATGAATTCGTTAAGTTGCGCGAGAAAATTTTGTTGGATCCCGAAAAATTCCCCGCTTTTAAAGTACACGATGGATATATATTTATTCGTCTCGAACCGAAGCAAAGTAGCAATCTGTCGGATTTATCCATCTGGAAACTCTGGATACCAATTGGTTTAAGGCAAAAGTTGATTACCGCATACCATGATGACCCTCTTTCTTCTCATGGGGGAATCGGTAAAACATTAGAGAAGCTAAGGAGATACTTCTTTTGGCCTGCAATGCCGAAACAAGTTGCTGATTATGTTAGTAAGTGTATAATTTGCAAAACAACGAAACCTACAAACAGACAATCACGGCCACCAATGGGAAACATGTACCCTATCGAACGGCCTTGGCAGCGAATTTATATAGATTTGCTGGGACCTTATCCAAGATCAACACAAGGTAAAACTGTCATATTAATTGTTTTGGACCATCTCACTAAATTTGTGCTGCTCAAACCACTAAATAAAGCTACAACTGAAAAAATCGTGGAATATTTAAAAAACGAAGTTTTTTATGTATATGGCGTTCCTCAAAATATTCACTCAGATAATGGTTCACAATTTCAGAGCGCGGAGTTCAAGAATATGTTGCAAGAATTCGGGATTGTAGGGTCCAAGACAGCCGTATACTCACCCCAATCAAACGCCTCGGAAAGAGTAAACCGTTCTGTAATATCGGCAATCCGAGCTTATATAGATGGCAAGCATACAAAGTGGGATAAACACATCAATGAAATTGCAGCAGCTTTAAGGAATGGAGTACATGAATCGGTTCAGAATAGTCCTCACTTTCTTCTTTTCGGCTACCACAAGGTTAATCATGGGAACGACTATAATCTTTTAAAACAGTTGGAAAATGTATCAGAGGGTGAGATAATGCTACCATTGCCAACCAGGTTAGCGTTAATTCACGAAACGGCAAAACAAAACATTAACAACGCGTATGAAAAAAGTGCCAGACGTTACAATCTGAGGTCACGGGCAGTTGCATTCCAAGTTGGTCAAAAGGTGTTTGTCCGCACACACTTCCAGAGTGATGCAACAAAAAAGTTTTGCGCGAAATTCGCTCCTAATTATTATCAAGGAGTTATTGCACGCAAGATGGGAAATGTGAACTACGAAGTCCAAGATTCCTCCGGCAAGATAATCGGCGTATTTCACGCAAAAGATATTAAAACTTAACATGGTAAATATTTTGCTTTAGGATCTAAGACCTATTCGGAATTTGCATCCGATATATGTTTTTTTTCAGCTTCTATTTTTTCGATCGGATAACTTCAAATAGAACCTGTGCTGTTACGGCTGCAATAATCCTTTTGGAACAATTTGTGTGTATGGCAGTTGATGTTCTTTAAAAAATGTAATTATTAGTTTTGCGTTTATAAAACCAAAAATATTACAAAAGGAATTCCCTATTACGTCATTTGTTTCTACTGGGTAAAATTGGTATATGGGTCAATGAACTCAACAAATCTTGTTTTGGTAACAACTGTTCATTGCATTTATATATATAACGCAGATTATCTAAATAATGGGCGGTCGCAATTTATTCTATACGTAAACAAGTTCGTACATAGATTTGAGTTTCATTTAATGAGCGAAGTATATAACATTATACTATGTATGGGTGATCAATGTTGGATGCAGATGATCCCGCATATAATACAGAGCACATAATTATTTAGGTGTATGAGGGATTTAGTATATACTTGTGCAAACCTATGTATTTTAGAATTGTAATCGTTCGGACGAATTAAGGTAAATTCATTTTACTGTGGGATTTTCGCAAGTGCTAAGCTAATTAAAATAATTTATTATAAATAAGTGTTGTAGTTTTTTCTTACCCGAATCACATTGCCATTGTGAGTTCATTGTGCGTTTAGTTGTGATTTAGGTTATTAAATATTTGACCGTTCGTTGTAAGTCACAGTTAGTTATATGTGGATAATGCCACAATTATATAGCCCACGCGCTAAAATTTAACCAGCAGCAATTGGATATTTGGATAAAGATTCCTAGTGTCCAAATATTTTGATTTTTCGCTAGCGGAATCTCGTTTTTTTATATATTATAACAACTTATAACTTTCGTGTTATAAATTTTGCCAATATCGAACTGATACAAGGATACGGTATTCAGGAAAGCCTTGAGAAAACCTAACAATGGGGTTGCTCGCCATGTGTGTGTTTGCTGTACGTTCGTGTATTTAGTGATTAATTTATTAATGGTTCTATATATATATATAAAAAAAAATATAAAATTTTTATAAATAAAAATTTTGAAGATTATAATGAGATTGTTATAAGTGTTAAAAAGAAAAAAATTTAAAAGTTGTGTAATTGTATGTTATAGAAATTATTTATTTCATTTATTTAATTATTTATTTTGGTGGCAGTTTAAATTATAAAGAAAATAAAAATATAGATTTTTATATGTGAATAGTGTACGTAAAAATGTAAAATGCGTGGAACATACAGGTCAATTTAACAAATTTTTTTTAGGCACCCCAACTGATCCTAGAGTACTCGTAGGGGATTTTGGATTGGTGAGTTACAATTCCATACTTAAACTATATTATTTACATACATATTATAAAATTTTATCGTGTGTTCTTAGCGTATTTTTTTTTTTTTGATCATCCTACACTATTTATCAAACAGTTATAAATAGTACACAGTTTTTTTAATATACAATTGATGAAAAATTATATGGCTATAAACGATCTTTCTTGGTATTTTAATTAAAGTAGTTTCACCTAAAAATGGAATAGTGTTTTTTTTTGATTTGATGGTGTTGTTGGTGGAATAGAGCAAAGATGTGAGTCACTGTTTTCTTTCAAAAAAAAAAACCACGTGTAATGTTTTTGTTGGAGGCCAAATTGTATTGGCGGCTATGAACCCCCAAGCAACTGCAGACTACCCGTAGCTAGACACGTGCTAGCCGCCAAGGCCCCGTAACACAATAGACAGTAAACATCTAGTAGAAACAATAAAAGCATTAACCACTTGTTTTTTGATGTTCGGAATTCCACACACTATTGTCTCGGATCATGAGACCACGTTTCAATCGTTACAGCTTAAAACCTATTTGAGCAAGCTCAATGTTCAATTAGACCATGCTTCATCTTCAGAGTCTAATGGCCAAGTAGAAAAAACACACGCTACCATTATTGAGATCCTCAATGTTTGTATTGAAGCCAAAAATCCTAATATTAATATCCTTCCAGCTATTGAGCTATCAGTAGCATTATATATATAATAATTCAGTACATTCTTCTATTGGCTTCACGCCAAATGAGGTAATCTTCAACCAGAACAATGTTATTAACCTGGCGGAAATTCGAAGTCATGCTAATCGAGTATTTCGAGAAAAACCAACAAATCGAATGCTAAAACAAAACATCACGAAGGAGGAACCTCCAAATTTAAGAGACAACCAATCAGTATACCTGAAACCAAATATACGAACAAATACTCATGAAAGAGGGGTCAGAACGTAAATAAAGGGCATTGCATTGAAAACATTTAGAATGACAAGAAACATCAAGAGATACAAAAACAAAATTAAAAAACAAATTAAAATACTAATAAATATCCTTCTTATCATTTCAGGAAAATAATTTTATAAAAACATTTTTTTACTAGTTTACCCTATTTTACAAAGCGAGATGATTATCTATACGGAGAGTTAAATATTTTTTTTTCTAATTAAATAATTATTCTTCTATTTGATTTATTACATATTTAAATAATTTTGTATTCAGAGAAAATGATATCTAAATTCATTACAAATTTTTGTTAAATAAAAATAAAAAAAAAATGTTCCTAATATTAAGATTAGTCATTCTAATAATTGTATTAAATTTTTGTAAAAATTAAAGAATCGATTAAGAAATTTGGATAGTGATCCAATTTTACTGATAAAATCAAATATATGCAAAATACAGGTAGGAAATATTAAGGTTGTACATCCAATTAGTTTAAGTAATAGAAGATACGATAAAATCTCTAAATAAATTCATTTCAAACAAAGAAGACGGTAAGTTGGAACTTTCTAAAATAATAGACCAAAAATATAATAAACTTTGCGATAATTTTTATCCAATAAAGCCGATCAAAAACACCAGACATAAACGCTTGGGGGTCAGCATGGAAATGGCTCGCGGGCAATCCAGATCCAGAGATCTGGTGACCTTAACTGTAATATGTTGGTTAGTAATAAATTTACTGATTGTTTAAATTTACATAACTTGTATTATTTACCGTTTGGACCAACTATATTACCAGGTGATTGACACGAAGTGTTACCAACTTCAGACTGTCATTGCTTTCCAAACCAGTGATGACAGAGCGCTCAAATACACTAATGACAGTTCATTCTATTGTTTACAAGCGTACAAAAGCATTTTAGTGGGAAATATTCAGAAAAAAGTTATCCGCAATGGAATTCAAGCGTAATACTGGTATTGCTTTATATTTGGCTGGAAAACCACAGCCGCAGATTGTTAACCAGTTAAAACATCTGCATGTGAATAAAACGTTTGTGTATCGCACCATAAATCGTTATAACGATACTGGCAGCATTGCAAAACGCCATGGTAGTGGATCGAAACGCACTGCAACATCGCCGGATATCATTCGGAAGGTGAAGGCCAAATTGGCTCGGAATCCGCGCGGTTGCATCGACCCAAATTTAAAAATTAAAAAAAAATGTTGCGTAAAGATATGGCGGATATACAACGAGTTTGTGGACAGCCGATTGTTTCGTAAGGTTTTTCCAGACTAAAAGTGTCTGATAACTCTAATTAATCTTTTCTTAAATAAGAATTCGGAAGGAGATTTTTTAATATAAGCGATATTCATTTTGTCCCGGTTAGCTGAAAATAACGTTCGGGAGATTCACAAACTGTTTATCAATCGACGATTGTTTTTCTTGGTTTTTTATCACTGGAGTTTTATTGACTGAAACTGGGGACAAATGGCAGAGATATATAAGACAACCACAACTTAATCACCAACGTAAGGCAACCATTGCTATTCGGTTAGTACAAATATGAGTGAATACTTACTCGGTATACCAGTATGCCTAAATCAGCATCCATGTATGTTACACAATGAAGTTATGTAGACTTCAAATTTCACAGCTTTCTTGAGCTTTCAAAACCAACTAATGGTGTCAATATAGAGATCATACGTCATTCAGGATTCGTTTTCCGGACGATATTTTCCATTGTGCTATTTCAGCCATAGTGCGCGGCCTAAACTTACCATGCTGAAAACGTTTAAATTTTACAAATCTTCATTTTTTCCTGAACATCATCTCACAAACTTTCAGGAAGCTCCAACAAAATAATAACTGCCTAATTTACTTCCAAAGCGTGAACCAACTATTATAAAAGCCAGCTAAATCCCACAACGTTGTCTTAAAAACAAATCAACTCATTTATGCTATTTGCAAAACATCTTTCAATTCAGTAATTTTTTGGATTTAGGATCCAAAATAATTTTAGAAATGTTTTAATATCAAACGCGAATTCAAAGGATATCCGACAACAATGCACCTAGAGACTGTAAATTATCAAATCTTAGACATCCAAGACATCCACGACTACACACACCAACTTAACTAAAATTTCAACAACTCTGCAACAATTTCTATGCCGATTAGTGAAATAGAGAACGGTTGCAGTTCCGATGAAATTCCAGCGTTTATTATAAAAAATCACGTAGAGGATTATTCCCCAGCAGATGGATGGATTCGAAAATTAAACTGATTTTCAAATCAGGGACACGAAGTGGTATTCATGCTATAGACGATTAGCCACCATATCAATGGCACCAAAGTTATTTAAAATTGTTGATGCCTGGTAAATCCACAACGACAAATTTAGTTCCGCATACCAGTAGTGTTCTTAAAACCATCGTACAACATCAACAAGTAGGACACAATTTATACATTTAGTGAATATATTGTGTATATTTAGTGAAGCATTTGATTCTAACAGTCACAACAAAACGTCAAAGAGAGAACAAACATCAAACACAATAAACGCCTCCTCGGGTGTTCCACAAGCCTCACAAATGTGTAAATGGATATTTCTCATATATCGATGGAACATATAACGCCATTTTTAATCATTTGTACTTCTATTTTGCGGTTGATTTAAAAATCTTTAGAAATATTGCAAACTCACAAGGTTTCAGATTACTATACAAGAAGCATAGAAAGAACAAGGAAATGGTATGCAATCAACTGCAATTATTTCTCATTATCGAATTAGGGATTTCACCACAATTTTTTAAATCTAAAAAATTGGCAAACATGTTTGTGTTAATTTTGAATGGATTGTATTTATTTTTAATGTTTATTCAGTTTATTTGCTTACTGCATCTACTGCAACACAGTAGACACACGTGACAGTCAAAACTTATTTATGTTGTTCGCGCGATTTGTTAATTACTAGTAGTAAACTTGCGGTTTAATGGAAACTTTATTAAAATGAAATTTCGAGTCTTTTGACGAAACCAACCGCTGCTTTGTCGATCGAATTTTTTGAAACACCAGGAAAATGGCCATGTCAACATATCTGAATTTTGTTCAAATAGATTTTATGCTATATCGAGGTCCTTATTAAATGTAGATAACATTGACGAAGCTATAGGTTGAGTTCATTTGTACACACATTCCAGAACATTCAGAATTTATTTTGTCCAAATTTTTGTATTTCATTCTATCGAGGATAATACATTTATAAAGTGATAGTTGCTCATCTGCAGTTGGTAGTGTACACAAAGTGTAGTAACTAACAAAAAAATTTACTTTTCCGCGAATTTACGAAACAAGTGGGGGAAGGATGTAGGAGATTGTATTGTCACTCGAGTAAGGAAAATGGCACACGGGGCCGAAGGCCAACCGAGCAAAGTAAAGTGATTTTTTTTCTGTTTCTGGGGTAAAGTAAATTTATTTTGTCTTTCGTCCGCCTAGAGGTTTTGTGTTACTGTCGAGTTTTTCATGAAAATTCAAAACACGATTTTTATAATTGGATTTCTGGTAACCAATCTAATTTGGTCTCTGGGGAGTGGAATGCATTATGTTGGTGCTAGACTGAACGGATTGGAAAATATACCTTTTACAATAGATCCGATTTTCTTTGTCAAATAAGTTCACTATGGCCAACCAAATAGATAAGAATTATCCTTGCAATGGAAGTTGAATGGTATAAATATTTACATACCAACTTTTTGCTTCTATTTTTCCATTTTTGTTCATTTAGATGGTGATTGGGGATTTTCGAATGAATAAAGTTTGTTTTTTGATAAATACAGATTTTTGTGTGAGGGAATTATTATCTCAAAATCCTGTTTTATCGAAATGTAAATTAATAAATTATTAGTTGAAAGTTTTGGATTTTTAGTTTAGAATTAAACCACTAATAAGTATTTTCAGAGAGGCACTCATGTTATACTTAATTTAAGCGTAATAATCATAATTTAACGGATTTTAAAGCTCTGGCTTAGGACATCAGGTAACCAAGAATTAAATTACAAAATCATAAATGTTATATCAGAATGAAGTTATAATTTTTGGGAATTTTTTTAATCGTGAAAAATTTGATTTCATTTGTATAAACTCTAAGTACAGGTAACATATTTGGGTCGATGGTGATGGGAGCAGTAAATGAATAATATAGAACCTAAATATAATTTTAAATGCGCATTATAGAACTTTTCAATGTGTCGGGGTATTTATTAATTTCATTAAGCGTAAAGGCTATAACTATTGACATACCTAATTTTAGATTCAATTATGGACACCATCTCTCTATTTAGTATTTTTATTCCGATTGGTAGTTTAATAAATACAATTCCCATACAATTTCGGAATCAACCGAATAACTAAATATGATGGGTATCAATAACTGCAACAGAATTAAGCATAGTTTTAGTTATTGTCTTCGTATGTCAATAAATATTACTACCGGGTACAATTATTGACTTGTGTGTCAAAAACTGTTTCTTCATTGATACAGTTATTGCCAATCAGTATAATTAATTAGTTTACCATTATTATTAAATGCTAAAATCACATTTTTTGTTCTTAAAATTAAGAATACCTTAGGATGCCTAAGAAACATAGAACCTATAAAGAGGAACCGCTTCAAGCAGCTCTAATCGAAATTAGAAACAACCAAATTTCCAAAACACATACCAAATAACATACCTCGATCAATTCTAATTTTCCGTTTAGGGGAAAACTTTCGAAAGGAATTGCTCATTATCTGCAAGAAGATACACAATAATACACAATACACCAGGATGGGGTTGGTTTTAAAGTTTTCTACGACGAAATCCTATTGCAGCCATAAGAGTACCAGACCCGATCACTGCAGCTAGTTCCAAAGTAAGTGGAACCGATATTAAAAGATAGTTTGATTCCATAACCATATATCTGAAGGAGTCGGACAATTTAGGTATATTAGAGTTTCGAGATCGTATTTACAACGGAAACGAAACCAATTTCTTGCTTTGTTCTAGAACGCGTTCCGTTCTTGCGGCTAACGGTGCGAGAAACATATACGAAATTGTCTGTGGAGCTGCTAAATCGAATCTTACAGTTATGTGCACATTCAGTGCTAGTAGCCAAACTGCACCACCGATGGTGTTATATCCATATAAAAGAGTGCCGGAAGAGATTCGAAAGTCGATACCTAAAACCTGGGCTTTATGTATTTCAGACAACGGATGGATGACCAAACAAATATTTTATAAATATGTATATTTCAAAGCATTTCTACTCCTCCCTGGTAAAGAATAATACAACATTTCCAATAATTTATTTTGTAGATAGCCATAACACCCATATAACCCTAAAAGTAAGCGAGTTATGTGTGCGACTTGGAATAATTATTAGTGCATTGTATCCTAACGCCACACGAATATTGCAGCTATGTGATTTCACTGCATTCAAATCACTAAAAAATTGTTGGGCCAAAAATGTATTTCAGTGGCGGAAAGGAAATCCAGGTGCCTTTTTAACTAGAGAGCATTTTGCCTCTTTGCTATTGAATTCATTTGATGAATGCATTACACCGCAGATGTTAGAAAATGGATTTAAAGCATGCGGTCTTTACCCGTGGAGGTATTCAACAATACATATTTCCAAATGCCTGGGAAAATCGTCTGAGATCTGCGAGACAAATAGTGCCCCACTGAATGAACTGAATGATATATCTCTTAACATTTCACAATTTACTGAAATTCTTGGGCAGTCAAAAATAACACTGTTTGATGACATTTTAAGAACCCCATTTAATTTGAAAAACAATGACGACAAGGTCAACATTTAAAGGTCATACGTTTCAGCCAGACCTGAATTGTTCTACTGAACGGCCCGAAACAGTTCAATTTTCGATCGATAAAATTAGCGCAACCCAAGAAATTGGTGCTTCCCAAATAGATAGTTTTATATACATTGATGGTGATATAACACACCCAGTAGATGCTTTAATTGGAGTAACATTAACGATGTTTGATAGCATAGATAGATTTAAGAAATTACAAATATGTAGGCAACTGATCCGACCACTACAAATGTTGCTAGGACTAGTCAAACATTTTCCTCGGAAAATAATCATTTAATATCCATTGAAGACTGCTTAGATTGACCAGAAACGCCAGTTGAAACTGGAAACCAGAATGATAAACCGTCGGCTAAACCAAAAAAAAACACTTGAATTAACATCTCCAATATATATAGAAACAGAAAGGAACCAGAAAATAGAACAACCAGAAAATCAACCATCGGGAAACTTAAAACCCCAAAACACGCAATTAAAGTATTGCCCGAACTAAATAAAGAAAACCAAATTTCTTCAGATAATGTCCTAATTACAAACACGGAAAATAATGGTAAGCTTAAAATAAAGTCATAATTGTATCTAATAACTTTTCATTTTCAGCGGTATCTGTTGCTAATGAACTTAATCCTGAGAAAACAAAAACAATTAATACAGAAGGTGATACGACAGATTCAACGTTGGTTGAAGCTGTAACTGGTGACATTGGCAGTAATAAAATTTCCAAGGGTCAAATGTGTTAGCACTGTATATATTCTTTGAGTAAGAAACCGCTGAACTTCGAAGATACAGTGATAAAATGTTCTAAATGTTTAAGAGAGTACCACATAAAATGCCTGAAGTCACAAAATTTGCAAATCCTGCCATTGTTCCTGTGCGTAAAGTGCAATTTGAAAACCCGATTAGAGAAAGACTGACATTGAAGACATTGAAGTCATATTGTGATAATAGCTACCACCTAACTAGCTATTTGAATGAATTATAGTTTTGTATTATTTAAAAATAAAATTCTTTATTTGTCGAATAATTTTCATCTAATTTTTGAAACTATACATAAATATATGTCAATAGCTACAGCAATGCATGTCAATAATCGTAACAAAGTGTCAATAGTTATGTAGTCTTAACTAAACTTAATATTCTACACGATTTAGGGCACAATTAACACCATGGGCGAATGATGAAGCGAAAATTTTCTTATGACTGTCAATAAATAACCTCTGTTCGCTAAATAACCTCTGGTTTCTTCAATTCAATGGCATGGGGAATACTATTTCAGTAAATATGTACTAAAAGTGCATAACTCGAAAATTCAAAATATAAAGTTTTAACTTACGCAGGTGTGGCTAACAATAACCTCATCATTAAATTATTATATCGCGATTTTTAGTGTACGGGATCTTTGCTCTACATCATATGTTTATGTTAATTTCATTCATGTCTTTTGTTAGTATGCTCGCTCTGTGTGAATTTGAATTATATAGTAAATATATCTAGAACTTTCAGTACCAGAAGCATTTCTTGAATTTGATTTAATTTCAGAAAATTTCTAGATGCATGTGAAATAATGTTTTTACCGGGTCGTTAAATCCCCCAAAAAATCGTGTAATGCGTAAAGAGGTTGTAGGAATAGGATCGGCGTAACTTGGCCTATTGTCCAATCAATCAATCAAGTACACAAGACCATGTGTGTTACTTTCTAAATTTGGTTTTGATCTTATTTTCGTTTTCGCGTTTCTATAATGGAAGGATTCCACACTTTGTGAAAAGGATTAGAGCCTTAAATGGAGATATCAGTTTTCCATTTAACCGTGGGCCGTGGCATTTCAACTTGTTTTTGAGACATACCATAACCCAATCAAAAGTAGTATTGAAACACAAAAACTACTTTAGATTATTCTGGAGGTGCTTCTATTTTCAAGCTATTCACAATCAATTTAAAAAATGAAAGAAAAGGAATTTCAAATTTACACAATACACGAGTACCACAAGAAATGTATTATCTGTAGAAAAATCTGCTGCATTTCAATTTGTTCCACCTATTATGTATAAGTATATGTACGTTAAGATAGACCAAAACAAACAAAACGCACTAGGGATCTTTTGATTCCACATTCCAGCCCCCATTTCAAAACTTTTGTAAAAACCACCAACAAATATGTACTCCATACGATTGTAGTTCTGTAAACCGTTTTGTACAGTTTATTAAATAGTTAAGCATTTGAATTTTTAGATGTTGCATAAATTCTGTTTTTATTTTAAAAATTCTCGTTTTTATTTATTAATAGCTTGACATTGTGTGCAGACTATAAAGTTTTCCATTTATTTAAAATGAAAAATTCTTCTTTGTTCAGGCAAAATTCAAAGCAATAGTTTTCCTGTGTATTGTTTTATTTTCTTGCCACATATTAAATAGTAAGGAAGGAGGAAGCACAAAGTATGTTTTATGTGGTATTTGGTATGAGATGAAATATAAGAGCACAGTTTTGTTGTGCATGTTCATTGAAATTTCGAGAAGTTTGCTGACCATAACCGGAAACTATTTTTTTACCCTGTGTGACTGTGCACAACCAATAATAATTTTCCTTTTGCTTGGAAAAACGGGATTTCGATCTTTGCATAAGATAAAGTTTCGCAATAAATTATTTGCTGAAAACAGAGCGCAGACGGCATCTGTATCCTAATTTCTTCTCTAGATAAATATCTAAAAAATTAATAATTTTACTTACCTCATGAAATTCTAGGTATAATTAAGTTAATAATTACAAGGGACTTGTTGCCTCAGCATTATTGAATAATTTGTATATAATTGAAAACTGGTATCTGAAAAGAATAAAAGGACAAATATGTATATTAAATCAATTTAAAAGAAACAGCTCTTTCGAAATATTTAGAAAAAAAAGTTTTCTATGGACAAAAATTAATCTTCCACTTCACAATAAAATTAACATGTATAATCCAGAATATTTTAAATTTCATACAGTTTGAAATTATTTTGGGATTTCTTAAATTAAGCAAAACTGATAAATATAGAATTTCATAAATGTCACATCGGCCATTCTTCTTTCTTTAAGGGCTTAGTTGGTGTTTGAAAAGTTTAGGCATATATTATGAAATGTTACTACATGAAAATCGCTGGTTTGATGTTCGGAAGGAATAATTTTTTTGTTATTCTACGTAGTTAACTATATTTGCTGATCAATTATTCTTCCAATACTCTTAGATTTATTATCTTTAGGTGAACTGAAATGATTGAATGATTAAGCAACGATCTTACTTCAATAATGAAAATTCTGGATAATAGTAGTGGTACCAAATGAATAAAAAATTAAAATGTCATATATTTGCTGAGCATACTGATCTAAAAAATTATTTCTCGGAAATGACATAAATGATCGACTTTGTGGAGTAGAGAATAACTATCAGCTCCAAAATAATGTAGCAAGAATCATGGGGTTTGAATTGAACTAGGATGAGCCAGAAGCCAAATATGCTGAGACATAGTATAAATTGAAGACATATGTGTATGCAGCCCAGACCATTCGAAATATTAATAAGCAACTATATCGTGTATAGGGCCGGGGAAGGGGGTGGCCTATTATCAACATTTCGGTAGTGGGTCTTGTTTGAAAATTTACTATTAAAAATTTGTCGATAGCGTATTTTACGTAGTAAAATAAAGTATAGTATAATCCTGAAAAATTTTGATCTTAAGGTTTTTGCAGATTTGCCATTCGCCAAAGTCAGAAAAAGTTGTTTTTAAAAACGGTAGTGATGAGTTTCGTAAAACCTTTCTAAATTTAAAATCGTTTGATAGTATTAGTGAGTCTTTCAATTATTGCTTATAATAAAGGATTCATCAAAATAAGTGAAAATAACAATTAAAAAAATTACTAGTTATAATTATTAACAAGCGAGAGCTTTAATAAAGAAAATCATTGGTAAAAAATCTTAAACAACCAAACAATAAAAATAATAATAAAAAATTAAAAACTAAAATTATTATTCAAACTAAAACATCACCGAAGAACTTAAATAACTCGTAGTTCTTTACTCAAGATTTTGCTCTCATAAACTACTTTAGATTTCGAAGACATCAATAAGCAAGAATTTGTAGATAGGTATTGGTCAGTTTAAGCCATGCAAAAAATTTCAATAAAATCTTTTGGGGATTTGGGGATAAAATTTGATTAAAACCTCAAGAGTTGAATTTTAGATCAATTTAATTGTTTCCCCTTCATAATTTTGCTCTCCTAAACTACTTTACAATTGGAAGGCATCAATAAGCGAGTATTTGATGATAGTATTTTTATTTTGGATCACTAATTTTGTAATAAAATCTTGTAAGGGTCATAGCGTTGTTTCATGAAATTTGAAATGAACCAGACCAGATCAAGCGTCAAGAAATGTGGCTATTTTAAGAAAGTTCCTTGGACCCAAAACGCTGCAAAACCGGAAGATTGATATATGTTTGCGTTTCTAAGAGTCCATTCTTAAACATTTAAAATTTTGGGACTCAAAATCAGTTTTAATAATTTTATGATGTATTACAGATTTAGTTCACTATTCAGTCCACACACAACATTTATAATTTAATTTAAATGTAGAGTTTATAAAGACACCAAATAGCCCAAATTTACTAAGCAAATAACCTCAAACGAGTTAAAATACCAGTAACGAAGCTGACAATTGAAAACATAAACACAAAAACCAAAAAAAAACTGCAACAAACATTTGCGTAACTTGGTTTAACATTTGGGTCGATTTAATAGCAGAAATGTACTCTAAGATCGCGTATAGCAACTAAAAGTTTATGCCCTACGAAAAAATATTAAATTTTTTTTGCCAATCAGCCCATGATCTCATTGCGATTTTCTGTTAGTCCATTGAGTCAACAACGTGGGTGCCGAGTTTTAGGAAAATCCCTTGAATTTTGCTACCCTTAATGTCATGTACAACTAAAATCGAGAAGCAAGTAACGGTTTATGATCTACGAAACAATATTTAAAAAGATATGCAAATACTAGATCTACAGTTTACTTCTCGATTTTAGTTGTACATGCCATAAGGGTAACAAAATTCAAGAGATTTTCCTAAAACTCAGCACCAACGTTGTTGACACAATGGAATGGACTAACAGAAAATCGCAATGAGATCGTGGGCTGATTGGCAAAATATTTTTAATATTTTTTCGTATAACGTAAACTTTTATTTTACTACGCAATCTTTGAGGATATTTTTCTTATTAAATCGTCACAAATGTTATCACAAATGTTAAATCAAGTTACGTAAATGTTTGTTGCAGGTATTTTTTGGTTTTTGTGTTTATGTTTTGAATTGTCAGCTTCATTACTGGTATTTTGACTTGTTTGAGGTTATTTGCTTATTTAATTTTGGCTATTGGTTTCTTTGGTTAACATAAAAATAGCATGAGGCCGATGGTATTTTAGCGGAACTGCCTTTGGTATTCTTCATTATACCAACAATGAATCTTAATAAATAATCGCTATTTTCAGATATTTAGGCCGTAGGGGAAGTAAAGGCCCAGGGATTGTCTTGAAACGTTTTACAGTGACAGTATTACTAATTAGCTAACATAAAAATACTCTGAGACAGATTTTTTGCGGAATTGTCTATTTTTTAACACAACTAGGTTTGTTAATAAATAAATGAAGGTCAAATTCTAAATAAACTAACTTAAATAATTTATTTTGATTAATTATATTCTTTAAAATAATTAAATATTTCTTTATTAATTTTCTTAATCATATTTTCAAAATAAAATAAAATGTATTTAATATTTCAAAGGAATTAAAATAGTAACCCCTAAATATATGCAAATGAATAGCAAGCGTCATTGCCAGTAAAACTTAGTAAAAAGTTCAATCGCGTGGTTTGATGGCATATTAGAATAATCCTTTAAACGTTCCAAAGCATTTATTTTTTCAAAATATTTCACTCAAAATTCTTATAAGAAGTTAGGTTAACAGTGTGACACTAATCCAATGATATATTTGTTAAATCTCCACTCCCTGGTAAATGAACATTTTAAAGTAATTGGACCATATGCAAAATAACCTTAACCGGTAAAAAATCGAGAAGTATTTTTAGTAAGACGGTTAGATGCGCGAAATGTAAAGAAAAATTAATTAAACCCATAATTTTCCAAATAAAACAAATAATAATTATTATAAGTTATGGCATAAACAAAAAAGAGAATTGTTTGAGACAATCTAAAATACTCATAATGATTTAGGATGCACTAAATAAACAACTGTACTCGTTAATACGTGAATAATTTTTAAATAAAATACCTAACACATTAATTATTATTTAATATAACTTAATATAATAACAAATACACATTAATAAATATCTAATACATAAATACAACAAAATAAATTAAACTTAAAAGACAAAAACTACCATAATAATACAAATTCATTAAAACAAAATACAACAACAACATTCAAATAATTTAAATGCCTAAAATACTACGTACAATAACAACAACAAGAAAACCAAATACAAATGGTTGCGGTCATTGATCTCAAAAGTCAAAAAAAGTAATCTGAACAACATGGTACTTGATCAACTGAAGAAAATGCAACTCCCTCAACGCAATCTAACAAAAAATGTTAAGTAAGAACACAACTTTCAAAATAGCAATCTTATTTTTATGTAGCAACAAATTTAAAAACAAACTGGGATCTCTTTCGTGAAGTAATGGAGGAAAATATCAATCTTCAGGTACCGATTTGAAATTCTGACCAGTTGGAAGATGAATTAGAACAACTCAATAAACAAGTCACTATGCTGCTTTGGCAAGTACTCCCATTATACAAAATAAAAATAAGCTTAACATATCCTACCCAATGGAAGTTAGAGAGTTGGTAAGGGAAAAACGACGAGCACGTAAAACCTGGCAAATAACTAGAACACCGGAGAACAAAACAATTTTTAACAATTCAGGTAACAGTCGACGAAGGATTCAAAAACCCCAAAATGCAAGTGCCTTGCAAGAGGTCCTAAAGAGAAGAATGATTTGTTTGCGGAGTATCTGGGTGATACTTTCCAACCACTACCAAAGCAAACGGCCAATGTAAATATAATGTCAATCCACAAGCTTGATGTTTTTGATATACGCTCAGTAACTCTCAAAAATTTAAAAGAAGAAGTTAAAAAGCAAAATGAACAAAATGAGCTTTACCTACCAAGTAAAGGATTTCATAAACTATTACACATAATCAATGCAAGCTTTCGGTTAAAATATGTTTCGTGGCAATGAAAACTAGCAGAAGTAATCATGATAGCAAAACCTGATAAACCACCTAACGATCAAAAATCATGCAGGTCAATTTCATTGCTGCCAGTTATGTCAAAACTCTTTGAAAAATTATTAATAAAAAGACTTCAACCAATAATTGAGGACCAACAACTAATTCCTTCACATCAATTTGGAGTCAGAGAAAAGCTCTCCACAATTGAACAGGTGCATAGAATCTCTGCCATTATTGAAAGAACGTTAGAACGTAAAAAAGTATACTCCAGCTTATTTCTGGACGTCTCCCAAGCATTCGATAAAGTCTGGCACGGTGGACTGGAATTCAAGCTGCATAGAGATCTGCCGAGGCAATTATATGCCATACTTAGATCTTATTTATCCAATAGACAATTTCGAGTGAAATATGAGGATGAATACTCCGAACTAAAGAAAATCTCTGCCGGTGTCCCGCAGGGGAGTGGCTTAGGACCAATCCTGTATTTATTATATACAAGGGATATTCCAACAACAGATGAATGAACCATGGCCATCTTTCCAGATAACCCAGCAATTATGGCGATTAGAAGTAATATCACTGATGCAACGAGCAAACTCCAGAAGATTACGAATGCGGTTTGTAACTGGACTAAGCGCTGAAGAATCAAGCTTAATGAGACGAAATCCACGCATATTAACTTTACATATAAAACGGCTTCCGATCTACCGATAGAAATCAACTTACGACCGGTGCGATATGCAAACAAAGCTAAATATCATGGCATGACACTTGATGCCAAGCGCAAGTGGAGAGAGCATTTCAAAAGAAAAAAAGCAGAACTTAATATTAAGTTCAGGAAAATGTATTGGCTCATCGGTAGAGGCTCTGAGCTTATAATACACAACTAGCTGCTGCTATATCAGCAAATACTGAAGCCGATAAGGGCTTACGGTATTCAACTCTGGGGATGTTCTAAGAAAACAAACGCCAAAATAATACAGACGTTTCAACGCTCCGTGGTACACAAGAAATGAAAACCTTCACAGAGACTTAAAGATGAAATACATCAAAGATGAAATAAAAAAGCATGCCGCCAAACACGAAATAAGGCTCCAGAATCATGGAAACCCCTATATTCGCCATATGATAAATAACCCTGTCGTTGAAAGAAGACTTAAAAAAACGAGGATTTGGGACTAACTATTGGGTTTCACCCCAACAAATAAAAATTGTTTAGGAAATGTAAAATTTGTCAAATTTTGAATGATAAATTACTAGATGGCGGTCTCAGTTGTAATTAATAAAGGAAAACAAATTAATAAATGTTTCAAGTTCATATTGACTTATTCCATCAGGTTTTAACATTAAGAAATTGTACGTGCTATGATTACTCAATTGAATATTTCAACACCTAATACGAGTAGATTATCTATAAAAGATTAAGCGACAATCTACAAAATAATACAAAAAAATAAGTTTTAAATTCAAGAAATACTTTTAACGAAACATAACTTGAGTTTTAGAATTGTTAATTACGCAATTCAAGGAGTTTCATTTTCATACTCCCCTAACAAAACACGAGTAATTCATAAGTCTACACCTGTTATTAGCAAGCACCAAGAGATGTTTGCAGTGATTGAAGACAAGGCTGGTATATCGCGCGCGATATTATGAATATATACCAGCGTTATTAGTTAAGACAATAGTAGTTAGGAAAGTAAAGGGTGATTTTTTTGTGGTTAGGATTTTCATGCATTAGTATTTGACAGATCACGCGGGATTTCAGACAAGGTGTCAAAGAGAAAGATGCTCAGTATGCTTTGACATTTCATAATGAATAGACTTACTAACGAGCAACGCTTGCAAATAATTGAATTATATTACAAAAATCAGTGTTCGGTTCGAAAAGTGTTTCGCGATTTACGTCCGATTTATGGTCTACATAATCGACCAAGTGAGCAAACAATTAATGCGATTGTGACCAAGTTTCGCACTCAGTTTACTTTATTGGACATTAAACCAACCACACGAATGCGTACAGTGCGTACAGAAGAGAATATTGCGTCTGTTTCTGAGAGTGTTGCTGAAGACCGTGAAATGTCGATTCGTCGCCGTTCGCAGCAATTGCGTTTGTGTTATTCGACGACATGGAAGATTTTACGCAAAGATCTTGGTGTAAAACCGTATAAAATACAGCTCCTGCAAGAACTGAAGCCGAACGATCTGCCACAACGTCGAATTTTCAGTGAATGGGCCCTAGAAAAGTTGGCAGAAAATCCGCTTTTTTATCGACAAATTTTGTTCAGCGATGAGGCTCATTTCTGGTTGAATGGCTACGTAAATAAGCAAAATTGCCGCATTTGGAGTGAAGAGCAACCAGAAGCCGTTCAAGAACTGCCCATGCATCCCGAAAAATGCACTGTTTGGTGTGGTTTGTACGCTGGTGGAATCATTGGACCGTATTTTTTCAAAGATGCTGTTGGACGCAACGTTACGGTGAATGGCGATCGCTATCGTTCGATGCTAACAAACTTTTTGTTGCCAAAAATGGAAGAACTGAACTTAGTTGACATGTGGTTTCAACAAGATGGCGCTACATGCCACACAGCTCGCGATTCTATGGCCATTTTAAGGGAAAACTTCGGAGAACAATTCATCTCAAGAAATGGCCCGGTAAGTTGGGCACCAAGATCATGCGATTTGACGCCTTTAGACTATTTTTTGTGGGGCTACGTCAAGTCTAAAGTCTACAGAAATAAGCCAGCAACTATTCCAGTTTTGGAAGACAACATTTCCGAAGAAATTCGGGCTATTCCGGCCGAAATGCTCGAAAAAGTTGCCCAAAATTGGACTTTCCGAATGGACCACCTAAGACGCAGCCGCGGTCAACATTTAAATGAAATTATCTTCAAAAAGTAAATGTCATGGACCAATCTAACGTTTCAAATAAAGAACCGATGAGATTTTGCAAATTTTATGCGTTTTTTTTAAAAAAAAGTTCTCAAGCTCTTAAAAAATCACCCGTTATAATACTAAGCTTAGTTTAAAAAACGGGTGAGGTTTTTTCAAGCCCATTTAGATAAGTTAGAAAAAAGGGATTGAGGTAGTGCCATCAGCAATATTAGATATTAGTAGATTAAGTTAAATATTATATAAATATTCAAATTTAATTTTTTCTAAATTTGTCTAGGTTAACAGGAACGAAAACGGTTAAGATAATGTGCTACAGGATAGGACGGGATAAGGGAGTACCTTGTCAAGAGAAACAATTAAACATACTTCCAATACTCAACAGAAGTGGGAACAGGTTTGTACGTTATAGTTTGCAGGAAGCCGAAGCCGTTTAACACGCTCAGTGCTTGCGTCCGAAGTACTGTTACTTGGTTGTCCTTTAACTTAACTCTCCATCTGGATTAAGGAAATTACATAGACACTCGGATCTATGTGTGAACTATCAAGGTCATGAACTCCATGTCTAATTGTCATTGGAAGTTTTATTTGAAGATTAGCGTACTCTGTGTTTATTTAACGCCAGATTACGTTGGAGTAAAGAAAACGAAAAGCTAGTAATAACATCGAAATGCATATCCGATATATCAGACCTGAAGCACAAATCCAACAAAAATAAAATCATTGTGTACAAATTGGTATATCACTTTCTGCGAAAACGAACAAATACATTTGAACCCCAGACGATGAAATTCAACTAAACTTGGACTATAAATCGACAAACTCAAAATACTATCCAGCTATGGAGCATAAAAGTTTAATTCCATTTGCGATAACTAGAACGTGAAAGTAGCACACATATCTAGAATAAGTCATAAGCGTATGACAAAATCAACATGAGAGGCATAGGACTTAACATTCAATCATCACCAACCATCATCTGCTAAACCAGACAGATGGGAAATTTCCTCAAAGTTAGCGGACGAATGTAAATACATATGTTGTAGGTGTTGCGAAATGGTGGATTGAAATATTTAAACACACGAATGTACTAATTTATGTAATTGCAATATAATTATTATTGAGTTTTATTCACTTCTTATTACAATCAATTTTTAGTTATAACATATATAATTTGAATTTCACAAGTTGGAATTTAGAAATAGGAATTTAATAAAGGTTTTTTTTAAAGAATTAGGAATTGTATTATAAAATTTAGGAAATGTTTAATATTAGAATAATTACCATGTTATCACGTCCAAGAGTGAATCCCAAAAAAAGTTATTTTAATTTTATTTTAAATATAGTACCCGTAATTATTGCTCTTCAACACCAACACATACATACATATCTATGATAGGTAAATTATAGGGGACAACAAAGATGAGTAGTACATCACAACAATCCTCCCTCCTTTTAACAAAAGACTACCTATGGTTGTCTTTTGAGATATGTGTATATGCCTAGTTGTTTTGGACTGATATTATATAAAAATACATAATTTTTTAAATACTAATATTTATAATATAATAATCGTAAAAATACAATCTTCAAAAATTATTGTTGTTTTTTTTTTTTTTTTTTTTTTTCATTATGCTAGATTTTATTTTTCCTTTATTTGAAATATAAAATAATTATAAAGTAAAATTAAATGATTATATTTTTTTTTTTGTTTTTTTTTTTTTTTTTTTTTAATAAGAATTAATAATAATAATAATTATAATATGAAATTTTAAGTTTACACAAACTTCAATTTTTTTTTCTTAATTCCATTGATCCAAAATTTTGGGGAAAAATTTAAAAATTATTCTTAATTTTTAAAATATCAAAATATAAATAGATGTTTATTACTTATTTTATAAAGTTAATTTAATTCAAAAATAAAGATTTATATAATTGCCGACGAGAGACGAAACTAATTATCACATCTCTTTAAACGGTTGTTATGAACTATCTTTTCACGACGCCCAATAAGAATTTTAGTATTTTCTGGTGAAATTATTTCTACAACTGAATATGGGCCGAGCCAAAGTGAATCGAGTTTGGAATTTCTACCTTCATTTTTTAAAAATACTTTATCGCCGGTTTTAAATAGTTTGTATGACGTATTTTGATCATAGTATTGTTTTGACTTTTCTTTACATTTTACAAGTTTATCATGAGCTATTTTGAAAGAATTCTGAAGTTTAAATTTTAGATCATAAAGATAATCGTCGTAATTGTATAGAAGATCTACATTTTTAGAAATGGAATCTGGAATATTGGGTTTATAACCAAAAACTAATTCATATGGCATGTAATCTGTGGCTGTATGTGGGGTGGTGTTGTAAGAAAACGTAGCAAATTGCAACCAAGAGTCCCAATCTAGGGGATCATTTTCAACGTAATTCCGTAAGTATTCAATCAGAGTTTTATGACTTCGTTCAAGTGCCCCATTTGTTTGTGGATGATAGGCACTACTATTAAATTTTTGAATTTTCAAAAGTTTGCATATGTGTTTGAACAGTTTTCCCATAAAATTTGAACCTTGATCTGTCAATATTGAAAAAGGAGATCCAAAGGTACAAATAAAATTTTGGACGAAAGCTTTAGCAACTGTTTCAGCCTCTTGATCAGGCAAGGGAATGGCAAAACTAACCTTTGTTAAGTCACATTGCATTGTGAGAATATATTTGTTGCTTTTATGTGATGTTGAAAGTGGTCCAACAATGTCTAGAAAATATTTTTCGAAGGCTCTTGAAGACGTAGTTGTAATTTTCATAGGGATATTTTTATTTACCAAGCTTTTGTTCTTTTGACAAAACGCACAATTTCGGATATAATTTTCTATTTTTGCGAACATTCTTGGGAAATAATAGAAATTGCGTAATCTTTTAAATGTTCGGTATATTCCTTGATGAGCTCCTAAAGGTCCATCATGGTATTCCTTGATTATTGTATTGATATCGTCTTCATTTGATAAGGAAATAATTGTATTTTTATTCTCATTATTGGAGGAAGAAGTACTATTAGAAATTGGTAAATTTGCATCAGTGACAGTATTTGATGTTTGTAAATTTGAAGAACTTGATGAATTTGGAGAAATTTCAGTGTTAGAATTTTGACAACCTGAATTTAAAGAACTGTCGAGTTGAGAAATTTTTTTTGGCATTTTTGATTTTGAACGGGTTACCACATTGCATTGAGGATTATCCGGAACGATTCGACTTAAAGCATCAGCGTTGCTATTTAACTTTCCTGGTTTGTGAACAATAGTATAATCATATTCATCTAACCTTATTCGCCATCTTGTCAGTCTCGATGATGGGTTTTTGATATTGCACAGCCAAATTAAGGGTTTATGGTCACTAACAATTTTGAATTTTCTACCATAAAGATATGGCCTATAATGATCTGTTGCCCAGATTATAGCAAGAAGCTCCTTTTCTATGGCCGAATAATTTTTTTCAGCACTGTTCAAAATCCGACTAGCATATGCGATAGGCAAATCAGCTCCGTTTGACTCTTGAGACAAGACCGAACTTATCGCAACGTCACTAGCGTCACAGGTTAGCACAAATTCTTTTGTAAAATCCGGAAATTGTAGAATAGGTGGATTTATTAAAAAATGTTTCATTTTCGAAAAAGCTTCGTCGCAAAAAGCATCCCATACGAAATTTGTATTTTTTTTAGAAGGCTTGTCAACGGTTTTGCTATATTTGAAAAATTTGGACAAAACTTCCTATAATATCCGATAAGACCAAGGAATGTTTTTATCTCACGAGTGTTTTTTGGAGTTGGATAATTTTGTACTGCCTCGATTTTAGTTGGGTCAGGTTTAATGCCAGATTTAGTTATAATATGTCCTAAATAATATATTTCTTTGCATAGAAACTGACATTTTTCGGGATTAATTTTTAAGTTGTATTGTCGAAGACATGAAAATACATCGTTTAAATTCTGATTATGATCTGCTAAATTTCTGCCGTATATCACAACGTCATCCAGGTAAACTAGGCACTTTAATCCGTTTAATCCACACACAACGTTATTCATCAGCCTTTGAAAAGTACTTGGAGCATTACGCAGCCCCATACTCATACGAGAAAACTGGTAATGTCCTGTTTCTGTACTGAAGGCAGTTTTTCACGGTCTTTTAAATCGATTGGAACCTGGTGGTATCCATGAGCAAGATCAATGGTTGAAAAATAATGGGAACGACCTAATTTGTCCAAAATATCCGTAATGTTTGGTAATGGAAACACTTCAGGAATTGTGATGTCATTAAGCTTCCTGTAATCAATAACAATTCGCCACTTTTTTTCATTTGTTTTCGATTTCTTAGGAACACATAATAAAGGGAAATTCCAAGGAGATTTAGAATCTTCAATTATATTATCGGCTTTCATTTCACTTACTTGTTTATTAATTTCATTTTTAACAGAATGAGGCAATCGATATGGTTTGCAAAATATTGGATTTGAATGTGGGTATGTATTGATTTGATGAGAAGTTGCATCTGTTACTGACAATTTATCCCCATCAAGGAAAAAAACATCATTAAATGAACGACATATCGTTGAAATAGAATGTTGTTCCTCATTGTTTAAGTGACTTAAATCAATTTTACTTTCGAGTAATGACAGACGATTTTGTATATTACGATTTGAAAAGTTTATATTAAAAACATGAAAATTTTCTAGAGATTCGGATTTCAAATTTAAATTTGATTTCAATTCGACATCATATTCATTAGAATTTATTAGACTAACATACGTAAAACCGTTTTCAATTTTCAAAATAGAACTTGCTATGTATACCCCAGGAAGTACTTCTGCCGAATAGCAAACATGTTCCGAATTATTGGTTAGTGAACTTGGTATTTTGACGGATTTTTCTGTTCGGGCTCTAATTATATTTTGAGTTGGATGTTTTGAAAGCATAAAGGTGACCGCTGTGTTATTAATAGTTAACTGAATACTTTTTGAAGAAAAATCCAGTTTGCAATTAAAAAAACCTAAAAAATCTTTACCTAAGATTCCAGAATATTGAATTGGAAAATCATTTTGAATAACTTGAAAGTTTTGTTTAAATGAAAAAGTTGAATCAGGAAAGAATAGTTGTAAGTTAGATAATCCAAGTGTCTCAAAGGATTCCTTTGAAATTCCGGTGATTCTACATTTGGAATCAGGATAGTATAAAGAATCTGGATCTAAATGTTTTATTTTAACTATGCTCAAATCAGCACCAGAATCTATCAAAAAATGCAAAATTTCCTCTGGTTTATGTAGTAAAGTTAATTTTAAGAACATTGTAGAATTAGAGTTGGTATTCAAATCTTCTAAGGTCGAAATGTTGTATGATTTTCTTAAATCGGATGAAATAGTATTTAAAATATTAAGATTAGAATTTTCAAAAATCAATTCAGACACATTTGAATTGTTTGTTATCAGGTTATTTGTAATGTTAGAATTAGTAGTTTTAAATCTAGAGTTGTAAGAATTATCATGTTGTTGGCACTCTATTGGCAATCTCGGATCCGGTGAGGAGTACCTGGCTGTTTGGGTCCTTGCAAGTTTCCCGTGTTTGATGAAGAATTGGTAATTACATTTTGTTCATATTTGTTTAATTTTTTCTTTTCATTAAATTGTCTCTTCATACAATTTTGAATGTAATGTCCCTTATTATGACAATAAGCACATATTGAATTATTTCGGTAGTAAGTTGTAGAATCATTTACGTTTGAATTTACCAATGATTTATTCTGTTTCAAATTTTTAGAAGATTGTAGTTTAAAACAGGTTGACGCTTTGTGACCCGTTTTATCACATAATTGGCATTTTGGAACATTTCCAAAGTTAGAGAATGATGATTTGGGTTGTTGCGAAAACGCGGGAATTTGTTTTGAAGTGGACGAATAATTTGAAATTGAATATTTTTGGATTGCCTCCTCTTCCAAGGCTTTAGTAATGGCTTCTTTCAAATTGGTAAATCGGCAAGCTTTTATTAACCACTTCATCGGTTCTTGTAATTCTTCCTGAAACGATCTGAGGGCCATTTTATTATTTATTTTCTTGACATCTTTTATTGATTCAATGCCCGGTTCTAAAAGACACGCCTCGTTTAACTGGTAAAGTAAAGTTTCAACGCGATTTGAGAAAGTTTTCACATCTTCGGATCGTTGTTGCTTAATAGAATTTAATTCTACTTGAATTGATTCGAGAGAACGTTTAGAACTAAATTGAGTTTTAAGTGCAACTTTAAGATCTTTCCATTTCTGAAATTCTTCGAACTTAACAATTTCATACGCTTTTCCGATAAGTTTAACTCTAAGTAGATTCAAAAATTTACTTGTTTCAGTAGGTTTTAACGATTCAAAAATCATGTCACTGCAAGATAAAAATCTATGTAGGTTTTCGGAAGATCCATCGAATTCTGGAATTATTTTTAATGCTAAACTAATATCTAGGTCTGCCATTTTAGAATTGGTTTAAAGTTTTAAGTAGTTTGTAGAAAATTCAAGAAAAATAGAAACTCAATAATGGTGATTATGATAATAAAAATTTTAATTAAATCAAAGTAATTCGAATTATACCCAAATTTACTGTTATCATACGCAGTTTTTTTCTTTTTTTTTTTGATAATACTTGCGACCGTGCCAAATACGAAATTACGAGTATGTAATAATAAATAATAATGTATTATGAACTGTTTATATTTTGATATTTTCGTGCGATGATAAATATTTGTAATGGAAAAATAAATAAAAAATAAATTGTGCATACCTTTAACATAGAAAAATTTGTAGAGATGTTTCCATTTACAGTTGAATAAGGTCCTTGTTGTGTCCAGTTACTGCTTTCATTTGATTTATTTTGATGACGGCATTGCCATGTATTGCCGTGTAATTATAAAATTATTGATGATATCCCAAAATTTATGATGATGTATATAAATGTATATTTTATGTACTAATATACAGATGAATGTCCAAAATTGTTGAAAATATTTTTATCGAGCAAAATTCCGATGTTGAAAATTACTTCTTAAACTGGTAACTGTTTTTAAAGATGTAAAATTGATTGCACTTCCACAATCGCAATAATATAGGTTGTTTATATGTTGCTTGATGTTTATATACTTAGGTAGCTCTTGAATTTTCGTGTTTGTGATAATGCAATGGTACAAAACTAGGATTAGGAATTATTGATAAGGAAGTTGGATTAGAAAAATTATTTAATTTATTATTATTGTTTTTCTTATTAGGTATTAAAATTATTATTATTTGTTTTTTTTTTTTTAGAATGTGTGTTTAAAATTCGAAAATTCGAATCGTACAATTATCAAAAACTGGAACTAACAATGTGAGTATAAGCACCACATAAAAGTACAATTTGTAATTTTTAAATTACACTAAGGTTGTAAATGTTATTATTACATACTTTTTATATACACTGTTATATATATTATTCGTTTATTCCGATGTATTTTTTTTAAACTGTATGTAAATATTTGCTATTCATTTTTTTTTGTGTAATTTGAATGAATGTTATTTATCACTGAATATCAATTTATAAAGTTTTCATTGATTAGGTACTTTATTTTAACATTTTTGAATGTTTTATATGCACTTCTATGAGAGAAAAAAAAATCCACAAATTTCACAATATATAAAATTGATTAAAAAACTTATAGTCCAAATCCGCTGCCACCAGTGTTGCGAAATGGTGGATTGAAATATTTAAACACACGAATGTACTAATTTATGTAATTGCAATATAATTATTATTGAGTTTTATTCACTTCTTATTACAATCAATTTTTAGTTATAACATATATAATTTGAATTTCACAAGTTGGAATTTAGAAATAGGAATTTAATAAAGGTTTTTTTTAAAGAATTAGGAATTGTATTATAAAATTTAGGAAATGTTTAATATTAGAATAATTACCATGTTATCACGTCCAAGAGTGAATCCCAAAAAAAGTTATTTTAATTTTATTTTAAATATAGTACCCGTAATTATTGCTCTTCAACACCAACACATACATACATATCTATGATAGGTAAATTATAGGGGACAACAAAGATGAGTAGTACATCACAACATCGGCATGACACATTGAGATGATGGTCATGAGATTCATCCAACGTAGTGCGACTCGAAGTTTTACTAGCCAAACCATAGCCGGGGACAAAACAATTATGAATCGCTGTACAGCAGGGATGGATATGCCTAACAAGCAATATTTTACTATGAAACACATCGTGGTAATAACAGCCAGATCAATAAACTAACAAATAAACCACATTTGGTCCTCATCAAATTTACCTCAAACGAACATACAAAGCTGGATTTAAGAAAGAAGTATTTTCATCCAGCACACGCGATAACTAAGTAGAAGGAAGCAGCAAATAAGCAGCAACAAAAATTTTGACTTTACTGTTCTTTACTCGACGCATCCAGGACCAGTTCAACATCACAATGTAAATCACCATGTCCATTAGTTGTTGTTAATTTCAATTATATAAAATTTTATAAATTTGGTTGCTTGATTGGACTGTAGAACCAAGTACTGGACAAGTGTCCCGGATAACGCCGGGCCTATTCCTACAGCCTGTTTACACATAACAATAGAATGGATAGGAAAGACATTTTTTTAAACGGAACGATCCGGTTTCACACACCTAGCGATTGTATGGCACAACACAATCCTAATCTACTAGAGGAAAGATAAAGGCTTATAATTCCTGAAATATATATAATTATGCATTAATACTTTCTGACTCCCTAAATAAAATTGATTGATTGAAACAGCCCGGTTACAGACACCTAGGTAAAGCCGACAATTAGTAGCAATGAGAACACAATTCTAATCTACACAATCAACAATTAATATTTCAAAGAAATATTATTTCACAAGCATTTTTAGATTCCTGAAATTTAATTCTGAATTAATATTTTCCGGCTTCCAAAATAATATAAACATTTATTAATTTAATCCTCCTATAACTCCAAAACATACAATAGAATTTTCTGAAAACATAATTTTATTTTAATAATTACTCTAAAATCCATTATAATTTAATAATTCCATTGCAAACTGGCCGTAATAAAAAGAAACTCGGTAAACAGATTCTAATTATTTAACCTAAAAACAAACTGATTGCTTATTATATAAATATAGGGTTTTCCAATAAGAGTGATATGCATCGCAATAATTCAATTGTTGCACTTCCTGTGTGGCACGTAGCTCCGTCTTGTTGGTACCAAATGTTGTCAAGAACAACTTCTTCCAATTTCAACCATAAAAAGTTTGTTATCATTGATCTATACTGATCTCCATTGACAGTAACGGTGGTACCAGCTTCATTTCGAAAAAAATACGGACCGATGATTCCACCAGACCAAAAACCATACCAAACTGTCAATTTAGGTGAATGTAATGGTTTTTCATGAATAGTTTGTGGATTTTCTTCGCATTCGAATCGACAGTTTCGTTTATTTACCGCACCACTCAGATGAAAGTGAGCCTCATCGGAGAAGATGATTTTCTTAAAAAAAATCGTTATCGTTTTCAAGTTGTTCCAAGTTATAAAACTGAATAATTTGTAAACTTTGTTCTTGCGTATATGACACATATTCGTATATGACACATTAGCGTACATATTACAAATGGCCGAAACGTCACTTAAAAATCATATCATTCCTATTGGAAAACCCAATACTTAATTGCTTCAATTTCTTCAACCTTATATTTATTATTTCAACCTTATATTTACAGAAACAGTCTTGCAGTGTTAATCAGCTACGGACTACCGTAACTGAGTACCTCAGAAATAATCTTAACGATTAAATTCCAACATTGCTGGATTCATGCCGTTCTATATATTCATCTAATCTTAAAATGTCTGAGAATGATTTAATAACAAAATATTTAATCAATTTACACCAAGATGAGTGGGCTTTGACTTTCAAGTCGTGAAACGTGTTTGTTTTTTTGTATTTTGGAAATTTAACTTTTTTTTTGAAAAATAAAAAAATAACTAATATAAATTGTTGAATGCTGGATAAAAAAGGAAAAAAACGAAGGGAAGCTTATAAGGTATCCATTTTGTATTGAGTCCCGAAGTTATCCAAATCGCTCGGTAAAATGAGATTAAAATGTTAATTTTTTGTAATGCATTCTTTTGAGATGAAGTGTGGCGCTGGTAATCGACGTTGAAAATACAAATCTAGACGAGAATATGGAAATAAGAAAAAGAAATACAAAACGGGAAACACGTAGGAAGTCGAAAGTCGCATTTTTTGGATTCCATGGACTACACACTCCATATAAATGAGCTTTTAAGCTCACAATGAGGCGTGCTGTCTAAAAATTGTTGTGTGCAACTAACTAACTAATTAAATAAATAAATAAATGATTTCTGGGGTGGTGCTGAATGTTGATCAGTAATTTCCAAACTAAAAACCATAAAAATATTGTGCATTACCCTAATTCCCAACACCAAATCAATTTTATTCCTGAAACTCCAACGTACAAGTTTGAAATTAATTTATTATACACCGGAAACCATTATGACAGTTTAAATTCTACAACCTAATTCATTTTCACTACAGCATTCAGCTTCCCAACTTTCACATCACCCAAGTAATGAAAATAATCTTTACATTCTTGTTGATATAACACAACCTAGTTCTTCACCAATATCTAATAAATATATCTAGTTTCCTTTGTTTTGGCACCTGGAATGTTCGCGGAATTAATCATACCCAAAGCGCGACAAAACTGACTCTATTTTATATAAAAATGATATCGTTGTTTGTAGTATCCAGGAGATCAATATGGGTTCAGGTTCCTCAAAAAAATATATATCGTACTTATTTATCATTACTTACACTAAACGGCGCGGCGTAGGAATAGTAGTTAGAAAGAAACATTTTTTCGTACTGAACGTATTAAACATTACTATGGGTTAATAATAACGGTACTAGGACATTTACCCATTTTAGGAGAAATCCTCTTTATCTCTACCTATGTTCCACCTCAAACCTCACAATATAATCGTCGACGTTCACCAACAATATTTTCGACATTATGCTCAATAATTGACAGATGTCCAAAATCACGGAATATAGTTGTGTTAGGTGATTTAGGTGCCAATGATTGTTGGAATCCTGCTAATATTGACACTAATTTATTTCATGACACATCCAATGAAAATGGTATTGCATTAGGAATTCTCGTCAGTTTAGACAATCTTTTTATTGAGACCACTAAAGGAAAACACAAGCCCATTTACACCTGGACAGATGGACATAGTCGATTCCAGGTTGATCATATATTAACACGACAAAAATAACATTTAATATTTATAAATTCCATTAAGGTAGATATATTATATCCTGAATTAAGCGATCATTACCTTATGTGGATTAAATGCGCTCCACGTAGAAAGGACGCCTCATTAGAAAAACAGTATGAAAAACATATTCCAACAACCACATCATCATACAATTTTAGATATATAAACGTAGAACAACTTGCTACAACATATGAGTGTTCTATTAACGAGAATGGACCCAATGATCATTGGAATATAATAATTGACAGCATTAAGAAAACTGTCCAAGTTTTAAATACCAAAACTCCCTTGACCCCTAAGCGTCGCAGAGCACTTGCTGTTTTACGAAGCGCCAGACACTATAAAAATAGTCACCCTCATGACTCAAATTCTTAGAGATCTCGTGACTTAAGATTCTGTAATCCACGACTGTCCATTAGGACCTCCACCGAGCGGAAAAGAAGGTGTTCCGATGGAATTTTTTAAATATGCGGCAGACAATATAATCCAAGGTATACATTCAGTAATTGAAAAAGTTTGGGATACACAATGATCCTTCTTCTGAGTTGCTTGAAACCATACAAGTTCCAGTTCCGAAGGTAAAAAAAGCCATCAAGTATTATACCGAAGAATTACTTTATGTAATGTAGGTTACAAAATATATTCAAAACTACTTCTCAACCGGTTAGATGAACAATTAAATTTATCATCATCATATCAACCAGCTTTCCTGGCTAATCGATCTTCAGTAGATCATATGTTTACAATAAGATGCGGTCTACACTAGGAGTGGCGCGCAGGTAGTCGGATTTATATGTTATCCATTGATTTATCGAAAACCTTTGATACAGTAGATCTTACTGTGGTTTCCGAATCTTTACAGCAATAGGCACCACACTATTTGGTTAATCGTATCATCAAGGATTGTTTTTGAGAACGTACCTCAATTAAATGGTACAATATTTGTACTGATAAAATCAAGAAAAATAAAGGAGTTAAATAGGGCTGGCCTATTCTACCACGCATTTTAAATTTTATTGTAAATGAAGTTTTGGTTACCGTCTCAGATTTATATCCTAAATTAAGATTGGAACAACAAGATGAATTACAATGACTTCTAATTCTTATTTATGCTGATGATATTATTCTCATTACCTGAGACATTACCACAACCTATTCTTGAAGTATTAATTAACTCACTAAGTGTAGTTGGCTTAGAGATAAATGCGATGAAGTGTACTACACTCATCCGAGATCCCGATTCCGAATCTTACCTTAGCTAAAATAAACTTCACGTGTGTTGATATAATGCGTTATTTAGGTACATATTTGAACTCAAATTTAGGTCGAGCACACACTATTCGAACTCGATGCCACCAAGCATAGGGAATCACAAGAAAAATGCAAAAATTCATAAATAAGAATAAAGTTCTATTTAATACAGCAATACGAATGTATAATACTGTAATATCTCCTATAATAACCTATAGACTAAAGACAACAGCTCTCACGTTTGCTAATTGTCGTCGTTTAAGAAAATATGAGTTCTAAATTTTGAAAAAGTTAAGTTTAGTACCAATAATCTCACAGCTCGAAAGATACAAATTATACATATAAAGCGGCAAAACTATAACTAAAAAAATCAAGGCACAACGAATAAGTTAATGGAGCCATATTCATCGAAGGAGTCCCACTCATATTTTAAAAGCTGCTATGGCCTATAAGCTGGTCCAAAAAAAAAATAGAACGGCCTTGTTACACTTTGAATGAGTCACTTCAACAAGATTTAAATTATGATAAAACTGCTACCGAATGGGAAGCTCTTTTACCAAATCGTATCAAACTGCGAAAATCTGTTAATGAAATATTCTCAAATGACGAGTCTGATTCCAGTGAATTACTGGAAAAAACGCTCCAGAGGTAAACGTCCAGTTATAACTTAATCCACCATAATCAATCATGTTTCTCCGATAAATTCAAAATTGAGGATTAGGCCTAACATACTTAGGGAAACCTCTAAAATAAAAACGCATTGAAGCCTACCTCTTGGGTAATGGTGGAAACGGCTTCAATTATATACCCCTGAGCATTCAAAATATTCACGTATATCCGATGACAATTCATACTAACGTAAATATACACCTATTTTCTCATACACAGCACACTTCCCAAATCAACTTTAAGTATCAGTAAAATAGAACTAAGCACTACACACACAACACAAAATAGTTGTCGGATTAAACAAACCCCAATAAATAGCACTATCAATGCAAATTATATAAAATTTTGTAAATTGAAACAAAATTAAAATTCACTTTTTGAGTATCATAGCAATCAACTTTTCTTAAAAATATTTGCTTAATCTTGAAATATGAAAAATACATACACGAGTATACCTTAATTATTATGTATGATTAACACAATTGCTAAGGTTCAAAATAATTTACTACTGTATGTAACTAGTTTTATAGAATAATAATTAGTTTTAATATTTAAGGTTAAGTTGCCCGGCTGAGACTATCTCAGTATGTGGGGCGTCCGCCACGTTGGACTGCTACGACTAAGCTACTTTACTCCTCCCATTCTTTCCAAATAGGGCTTGAGATTTCAGGGTTTGGGTTTCCCCCACGCTGTATCGGAATGAAATCACATTCCGTTCCAAAACTTGGTTTGTTAATTCTTCCACATTGTGTTTACACTTTATCAACTGTGAGCCATTGAACTTATCTACATGAGATACTTTCTATGGGAAATTCGCTCATATAAAGCATAAACATTATCTGTTATAAGATTTCCTTATGTTTAATAAATCGAAGAAAACAACTTCACCTAAGAAACTATGCAACATTGTAATGACTGCATTCTGGCTGTCTTTCGGGACGAAAATTGTTGTTGGGTTCAATTCTTTTCCTTTCTGCCAGAACCAATATCTTCTTTTTTATGTTTGAAGTAATTAAGATGAAAATTTAAACCCCTGCAATATACAACCATGGTTGATTCGTTCCGCATAATGGGTTAATGGCGCTGCCATAATAGGGGTCCGGTACCCTCCCTCCCTCAACTTCCCCTCCTTCTTCAATAGCGGTTATCAAGGCCACTATCTGGGCACCCCGATACTCACGCTATTTCTTCTTAAAGGCCTCAACCAAATTAAGGCTGACCCGTCCCAACTGCTAAATGTCTATAAACTAGTCGTGACTGACTGCCAGATGAGTCATTAGTGTTGTCGCTGAATATTTTTCTGCTGGGAATGGTTGCCTATGTTGCCAATATCGAACAGTGATATGTAATTTTAAAATACTAGGCCACCTATGTTTTGATATATTATTATTACGCATCGAAAATTGAAACAATTTACTTAAATAATTGTATTTGATAATAATTTTTTTAAAGTAAATAATAAAAAAACTAAACAAATCGCTAGTAATGGCCAGCACGTATACTAAAATTCTGTTTAATTTATGCAAATCTAGATATTTTTACAACTTACACAAATTTGGTCTCAATTTTTACAATGCAATATACTAAGTGTTTAGGTCCATCCAGGTAGAATGGTGGATTTATAGTGCGACGTGTGACGTGTGACAGATTGAAATAAACGTGACGCTTTCTTGACAACAATTTACATTTGCGACGGATGCCGCCACGCACACTTTAAATATTTTTTGTGGTGTATATTAAAAGTACGTTGTTTGTACATACAAATTTGTATGGTCCGGTGCGAGCGTGGCGGAAAAGATAAAATTAAACCATGTCTCGACGTGTGGCGTGTGCCGTGTGACGAATGTCAAAATATTCGTCTCTGATTGGCTACAAGCTCCCGTCACACGTCACACGTCGCAAATGTAAATCCACCTAGAACGTGAGCTATATTCAAATTGAAAGCGTTGCATCAAGGTTGCCATGCAATTTACATTTTAACAGTGACAAGTCAACGTCAAACATGACAATTTTGTTTTCAATTTTGACTACAAAAAAGTTATAATTATATATTTTATGTCTTCTTTATAATATTTTTTAAATTTAACCTCTCAACAACAATATTAAATGACGCCTTTTTCTATTTACCATCTATTTAAAATATTTTTTATAATATCTTCGCTAAATAATACATTTATACAAGGTGTTGGTACCGTGTTGAAGAAACCTGATAACGACGATACTAATTTATATTCAAATTTTAATAAACGGCTGTCATTAATTTCAAACTATGCTAAAAATCGTATTGAAGAGGCATCCGCACCATATTTAGATAAGCTGTATAAAACGAATAATGAAATAATCACTGAGTTGGACAATAAAAAGAAAGAACGGCAGAAACCTAAAAAAATCCACAATTACTATGATTACAATCAGTTTGATAATTTTAACGATGAACTTGATGAAGATGATACATCAGAGCTCCAGGAGGACGATACAAAAACGATAAGTAAAAATTTAAATCGGCTTATGGCATTCCTTGGCAAAAGTAAACCCAAACCGGTTAATGAAAATAACGAGCAGGAGCAAATAATTCGAATTAATAGCAATAATGATGACCAGGGTAATAATGAAGAGGACGCTGAAGCCTCCATACCTATTAAAGAAATACCATCTCTGAATTTAAAAATTGGAAAACCAATAGTCGAAACTACTCTTATTAAAACGGATAAAGCTAATCCGACCGACGCCGATATTGCCACTTGGGTTAAAGGCAATCCCGAAAAGTTCCAAACATTTGTACACGCGATGTACATTTTAAAGAATAAGGATAATAAGAAAATAAAAAATGAAATAACTTGCCTAATCTATTGCGACCAATTGAAAGCGAACGGTAGCAGTGGAAATGGCCAACTAAATAAGCGTTGTATATGTAGAAACCGCAAAAAGCGACAGCAAATTTCAAATATCAAGCCAGACGCTAACCGCATCGTACAGAATACAAAGGATGAATCTCCCTTATTACTTGCGTCATTGTCGTCAACAAAAAGCAAGCAGGAAACCCCATTTCAATCTTCGAGGAATTTTTTAAATAATAATAATGAAGATAGTAATCACAAGGATGAAGAAAAACTTAATGGAAATCTAATTGGTATGAGAGATTAAATTATTAATTAAATTATTTTTGCCTGTACTCTAAAAAAATGTTTTTTTTTTAATAAAACGTTCCATTTTATGGATCATAGCGTTATTAGTTTATAAATAAATAAAAATCTTTTTTTAGTCGATTCAGTTAGATTAGCTTTGTCGCAAAAATCTTCTTAATATATTTTCATTATGAAAAATAATTATTTTATAAAATTTTCGTTTCGTTGTGTATTACCTTAAACCCATATTTTTCTAATTTTTAGCCGAAGTATTATTTTAATTTATTATAGGATTTTATATATTTTGATTTCGATGGTGGGTTAAAATTTGTACAATTTATTTTGGTTGGTTTAGGTGTTTCTCGGTGTTTCAATTTTAATCGGAGTTTTAATAGTGATACATTTTTTTATTTCTCCGTTTTTTTTGGATAATATGGCTCAGTAAACATATATTCAAACACATACAATTTGTATATATAATGCGTTTCCAAACGAGTATGTTAGGGCTATTTTTGAAGCTATTTTATTTTTAAGGCAGTTTATAATTTGTTATCGATTTTAACAAAATTGTAAAATTTCCATAACAATTTTAGGTAGAAGATCTCTTCGCCGGGTCTGAAATCATTGAACAAACATCTACCTAGTTCTTAATGAATGTTTATATAAACGAGTGTGTAATTGGCGGTATATGGAGCTCGGTAAGCACAAAACATCTAAATATTTGAATTATTTTTAATTCGGGACGAAAATGTTTCAAGTAAAAATTATTAAGACTTTGTTACTAAATGATAAAATTTCAATTTTTCTTATTGTAATTTGAATAATTAATTGCTTAATAGTTTATTAATTTGATTGTCATATTTATTTTAATATTACACAACATTTTAAATTTAGACTTAATTTTAAAATTTTCAACCTGCGGTTAATCGCGATAGCTGTAGCTCTACTTGAAATTCAATAAATTATTAAATAGATTTTTTTACTGAGCCGCAAGGCTTTCGGCAGACATCAATCATTTTTAAGTAACATAAACAGCTCAATTAATTTGCAAAGTGATGTATGAGCCACAAAATTATAATCGACTCTGTTTAAAACTACTGTATTGATTTTTTATTTCACATGTAATCTCAATATTTATTCATATACCGCCAAATACGCTACAAGGTATTATAAAACAGTGCATCATTTGATTTTCTCCTATTTAGTTCTATAAAGCGGGATGGGTAGCCCAACCAAATTCGCTGTAGAAGAAAATGATTGAGCAAATTAAAAAATATTAAAATTTTAAACCTTTGCAAACTAAGGCGTAAGTAAAATTTTGATTCCGTCTGTAGCAGTGGATTAACGCTTACCTTATTAGTAGAAACTAGGTTCAAAATTTACAGCGGAATTTTTTTAATTTTATTTAATATTTTCAATTACAATCAAAATAATATTTATGATGTGTAAAATTTTCTACACACAACTGACATTTAAAATCTGGCGGTTAAGTCATGGAAAACTATGCAAACATGCAACGCTTACTAACTATAAACTTGTAGAAGTTTCATCTAACACAAAGCCAAGTGTTTGTTTCAACCTATGTCGCGGAATACCGATTGCGAAATATAAATTTTGGAAACGGAAATTTTAATTTAAACGTATGAAATTTTGTATGTGGCACTCTAGCAGCATAATGTGCTATGTATCCTAGCAAACATAAACATTTGTCGTTGTTGATCATAAATTAAAATAAATATTGAGAGTTGGCCAAGTCAACATTGAAGCAGATCTTCTCCCACAACTAAAAAAAATCTTTTAATACTAAAAGAAATTATTTTCGAATTTAGAAATTTTTTATGATCTTTCAATTTCCAAAAAGTTCGAATTTTGTGCCGCTTATTTGCGGTGATTTCTCAAAATTTATAAAACTTATCTGCACTCAGAGAGAAAAATGATATTTTTCTCTTTGTAACTAAATTTTTTCGGAATGATTTTGACCTTAACATTGCTTGAATTTTAGAAAGTAATCGCTTTTAGCACAATTAAGGCAAATCGTTTTAAAATATTAATTTATTTTAAATTTAAGGCGATTTTTCTTATTTGGTTAAGATTCATTTTGCTTTATTTTAAAGGTTAATGTTGCCTATGAAGCGAAACTGTACTCAAATTGAGAATACTCGTCTAATAAAAACATATGCATCGTTAACGATTAATACTAAAGGATTTAAAATTTCTTAACCGATCCTTTTCATAAAACAACTGGTTCCTTTTAAAATATTAAATATATTTAATAATTTATTTTTATTTATTTTATATGAAAATTGAAATTTACAAACTAAAATATTCTTAAGTAATGAATATTATAATTTTTTCATTTTTAAATTTTCATTTAAAAAACGTAGTTTTAATTTAAATCAGTAAAATTTGATTCAAAATACTAATCTAAAATACATAATAAACGAAAATAATATAGTCAAAATATACATATATATAATGATAATTAAAATAAAATTAAATTTCGAATGAAACTTTAAAAATCAACTTGAAAATAATTTTTAGCTCTAAAATACTTCTTATTTTCTAATATATATTTGAGCATGGATTGGTGGACTCTGAAAGTATTCGGAATTATAAATATACACATCATTGAATTTTTCTAAAATTTCGTAACTTTTTAAATGAGATATAATTCGATTTTCAAAAATAATATCATTAATTTCGTAGAATTTTACATCAATTGTCGAGTTATTTTATTAAGAAAAAAACCAATCTCATATTTTGTGCCATTGTAGGTGCAACAAGAAGCACGGGTTAAATCTAGATTTAGTACACATTTTTTAAAATGACTGAATTGCTGTTTTTGAGGTCATGCATCTCATCTGAATACAAGAAAGATTTATTGAATACTGGTTTCATAAATTTTAGAGATATTTTCTTGGCTAAATTTAAAGAAATATTTCGTCTAGATTTCTTTGCGTTTGCGTACATTTTTAGCTGTTGATGCTTCGCTTCAAACCTCATGCCTGACAGAGGTTTGAGTGGACCAAATTTTTTGATTGCACTGGCATAGTGAACCATAAAATGAAATTTTGATTTTAAATGTTCAGATAATAAATTTTGATATTGGTAGTTATGACAAGCAACTAAATTTTCAAGTTGAATTAACAGAGTAGTGGTAAAATTTGATAAAAGTAATGTATCAATTACATCTAATAGCATACAAAAAAAATCCCAAACTGGATCTTTAGGGGAATTTTGTCTCAAATCATCAAAGGTAAATAGAACACAAAAGTTTGCATCTCTCAAGCTGTTAGCTTCAAACGTTTCTTTTTCAAATGATCTATTTCAATCGGCACTTCTTTATTTGCCTTTTCTGAATTTCCGTAATAAAAATGTGGCTTCCGATAGTTTAGGAACTCTATGGTAAACATTTTCTGATTCATAAAAGGCAATAATATGTTACTTAAGTCGTAATGGCGTACGCCCTCAAATAAATTATCAATCGGTTTTAGTAAATCTTTCTTGCTTAATAGAGAAATTTTTCTATTATAATCTTCTAGATTTCTTATAAAAGAAGGGTATTCTTTCAAATCTGTTTTCATTTGATCGCTAGACCTCAGCCTACTTCTGCAATAAAATCCATTACTGAAAGATTTGATTAATCCTAAAATACCGTTCAACCCTAAGTTGTTACCCAACATGACGGGAACCCTAAATTTTATAATCACTTCTTTGTTTTCATATATTATTGCAATTCCGTCTTGACACAAAGAATTAATTTCCTATACCAATGGATACACACATTTGTCCGCACCGAAAGAATTTAGTAAGATCACTTGATTTAAAAATTGCGGCAAGAAATATATGATCAAGTTTGGATAAACAATGAGTTGGAATTACAGAAATTGAATAATATAAGGCACACATAGACTGTGCATGAGGACCTAAACATTTATTAATTATAAATTCATCTATGTACAATATAATTAGAATAGCTAGAATAAGTTCATTAGGAGAACTCTCATAATTCCACATCGACCCGTTGATAATATTGATTAATTTATTTGATTCAGTTTACAAATAGCTTATACTCTTTAGGGGTATATCTTCGAACCGGTCTCAAGCGTGTTAAGCAAGATAACACGGCTTAATTTCCAAAACAAGCAAAGCTTTTCCATCTCATTTACTCGTAATTGTACGTATTTACTAAGAGTTCTTTTTTTCATAAAATTAATATTTGGAATATTCTCTAGGTTTTAACATCTCTTAATATAATTGGTACTGGAAATTTCCAATTTGTTTGTGGACAGATTTTATATCATAGTTTGGGCCAGTCTGTCTTTAGTAAGGTTTTTAAAGAACTTTTGTCCGCCTTAATTCTACAAACGAATAAATTTATAAAATTTCTAAGAAATGACGTGGAAATGCCTAAGGAAAATGGGGATTTTATAGATTATGTGGCTTTCCAAATGTGATTGGTGCCATCGATGAAACACACGTATACAGAAACCACCTATTTGGTACAGAAATGACGTACATGAGAGAGCTACCCTGTCATTCTCCAAAACCTTTAGGAGCAATAAAAGTTCTAAGCCCGTGAAATTTTGTCATCTTCTTTTATTTGTGATATTCCTGCTTCCATATTGAACAGTTGAACTGTGTATTGAAATTTTTTGATTTTTCACTCTGACAGTCGCAAATTGAATTTAGCAAAAACGCTGAATTATCGATTTGCGATTTATATCGAAGATGCCAATTTGTGGTCGCAATTTCACCCGTCGCATGTCAGCCATATTGCAACGGCACAAGTTAATATTTTGCGACTGGATCAAGGATGCATCCCTTAATGTTTCTTTTAGCATTCCTGGGTTTTCAAAATATTAACGAAACTGAAGTTTTAACGGCATATACCAGAAATTCTTTCTGCATCCAAAACTGACATACCGTGAAGGGTTATTCCACTAATTTGACTATTGATCGTATACATTTTTGGAAAACTAAATAAATCAATATTTAAAACGTGTTTGAGAAACCTGTGTTCTGTTTTAAATAAATTGTTTATGTCCTCATATTCTTTTTCAAGTTTCACTAATTTATCACTAAATTCGACATTGCACTTTAACTCGCCCTTAATCTCTCTAATTGTAGTTTGTACTGAATTTAAAATTAAATTTTGAATACAAAGTGCATCTTTACGATTAAAATTGTCTTTATGGTGGAAATCAATATTTACAGACAACATTTTATTATACATTTCTGGCCTAAAATTTGTTTCTTCGAATTCATTACGAATTGAATGATTGCGCTCTAATTCTAAATTTTCATTACTATAATATGATCAGTAAAAAGGCAATGGTATTTTGGAGTCTAAATGGTTTGTTGATTGCGGTAAATAAGTCTTTAAGATTGTTTTAGTTGCAGTATCATACAAATCTTTATGTAAATTATTTAAATATCTTTTAAATATGATTAGTTTTGAAAATAATTGTGAGCAAGTGAATAAGAGAATTTGTACCAGAAAATATAAACTTTTGACGGCTGACAACAGACTAAATATCAAATATGATTGACATGGTACAGATACTTGTTTACCAAATAAAAACGGAAAAATCAGGCGAATCAAACTAGTACAACGCACCAAATTACAAAATTCCCGTTACTTTTTGAACAAACCTCGTATACATAAATGTGCTTTACTCTCATATAAAATTAAATTGGGTTAAAATGTTTTAAATGTGAGTAAAGAATGAAGCTATTCATCTTGAAATGTTTTCATTAACAAAATAAAACATAGAATTTTGCTGATTGTCAAGAGAAGTAATAATTGTCGACATTGTCTCTAGATTTTCGACGCCATTTTCTTGTTGTGTACATACATTGTTTACAAGTGTAGAATTTGATTTAACTGCGCGGTGTAGACAATATGGCACAACACTGCATATAAGTATGATGGTAATAATTGCCGTGTTTCATGAAATCCATTAATCCGGATCAGTTCAAATTTTACATGAAAAACCTGATCCAAATTTTTAAAAGCATACGCATAAACATAGATATTGTATAGATCAGGCGTGTCCACTAACTTTTTTGAGATGTCTACTTTTCCAAACAAAATTTTTTAGCGATCTACTTTTTGATTTTCAAAGTATTATAAAGGTGCACTGAAGTATGCTGATCATTTTATTCTCGATATTGAATGGTCAAAATCAGTCAATTAAATTACTCGAAATTTATAAAATTCGTCCAGTCGATCACGATCGACTTTATGAACATCTATGTCGAAGATATTACATAAACATACAGCTAGAGTTTTTGAATAAAATACACATGCTTTGCTGCAGGCTAATAGTAATGTATGATTCTTCTTCTCGTGCTTAAACTATTTATCTACCTAAATTTGATAAAAAAATTATGTCGAAAAACGATTAGTAAGTCTTGGTTTCGGCAGAAGACCAAAAAACCTTATTACACCTCAAAATTCACCATTAATCTTGTAAACAATTTCAAGCAACAAATCTAATATTTTGGGTATGTTCAGAATAATTAGGGAGTCCCCTTTAAAAAACACTGCTCGTGCATACTTCCAAAAACAATCTATGTTTTCAGAACAACAATGCTATGCATGAAGGATAAATGGAACTTAGACGATGTCTATATCAACGTTTAGATTTCACCAACTTCCAAGATAATCCTTCTCCGAGGTTCAAGCATTACAATACTTTTTATTAATTAAATGTTTAATAGCCCTGGCTTGGTTAAAATTTTATATGAATTTACTATTTCCATGAAAATTTGTTCTATGATAAAGCTAACTTGCTGTTTTTTGTTCCCTCCTATTGCTTTTAGTTCCCTAAAGTTTCCACAGTGTACGTTCCAAACAATTTTCCTTGTGGTTTCTTAATTTGTTATCTAAGGCATTTTTTTAGAAATACCAGAAGCGTTTCCCGTAGTGTTATTGTAATTTTCTGCGTGTGATTCCTTGTTTAGCTTTGTGTTTCTTGACAGGGCGGATTAATCTCAGATGTAAAGATTATGTGTTACACGTTTCTCGCTTTACATTCAAAATTTTATTCAACCCATTAAATTAACTTCTTGTTATATTTCGCTCTCTTAGCTATAGTACCACCAAGGTGTACGAATTTATCATGATTGTTCGAGTTCAGTCTCATTACCTTTGTAACTTGTTCATTCAGACAGGGATTCGCCATTTTAGCACCACATCTATGGGTTTTGACAAAAAAGATGATTGGATTTGATTACTCATGGTTTGGTCAGAATTGATCACTAGTTTTTACCGTTTGGTCATTTACGATTAAACGGAAAATAAATAATGAACAATTAAAAAAAAAATCCCGGATCACACCTCATTGCAACAAAATCATACCGTTTTCAAAAAAATTTCGTTAGTTAATCGATAGGTCAGGATTGGTCAACCCGTTTTGGCGTTAGGTCACCAATGTATCATTTTTTATTGAGAAAACACAAAATCAAAATTATATTAATTCAATAAAATCAGGTTCGTCCAGCTTATTTGGGAATTTCATTTTACAAAATTAAATATCTAATCCAATTGGAATATACTAATTGGATTTAGATAAATATTAGGATAAAAATATATGTTTTTTCACAGAATTTTTTCTAAAGTGGTAGACATAAGATAAAATCAGTTCAATTTTTAAGTTCTTCGTAACTCGTTGCGGATTGGTCAGTGACCAATTCTAATAATTTTGTAAATTCAACAATCGGATCATATGGTCGATTATCGTTGAGGATTGGTCACTAGTTGTTTTCGTTTGATCATTCCTACGAAACGATTTATTGCAAAAATGCGTTAGAAAGTTTTCCTCTAATAAAATATTAAATACGGTTGATCAAACGAAAACAACTAGTGACCAATTCTCAATGCCAGTCGACCAAAGGATTCAGATCGTTGGATTTATAAAATTATTAGTATTGGTCAAGTGCCGAAAGACGGGTTTTAATGAATTTTCGCAATGAATCATTAGGTAGGGATGACTAATCGAAATCAAGTATTGACCAATCCTCAATGACAGTCGGCCAAACGATTCCGATCGTAGGTTTTTTAAATTGTTTAGTATTGTTCAAGTTTACAGCCACGGACACTTCGAATCTTGCGGAAATGATGAGTTTTTAATGACTTTTCGCAATAAATCAATATTTGGGAATAACTTAACGAAATCAACAAGTTACCAATATTCAACGAGTAATAAAGAACCTAAAAGTTGAACTGATATTATTTTGTCTTCCACTTTAGAAAAAATTCATTGAAAAAAGGAACATTTTTTTATCCTAATGATATATTCCAATTGGATTTATTATTTAAATTTGAAAAATGAAATTCCCAAATAAGCGACGAACCTGATTTTTTTGAATAATTACAATTTTGATTTTGTTTTTTCTCAATAAAAAATGACCCATTGGTGATCTAACGCCAAACTGTGTTGGTATGATTGAAAAAGGGTATAATTTTCAGGGGGGGGGGGGAGGGGGGCTGGTATTCGGGTAATTTACTTTTGAATTTTTTATTATTTATTTACCATTTAATCGTAAGTGGCCAAACGATAACAACTAGTGAGCAATCGTAATTAAACGATGACTAAACGAATTCAATCATCCCTTTAGATGGAGTGCTAAAATGGCGGACTCTCCAGACAGATCTTGTTAGTTCTTTCGTTTTGGTGAGGAGAAAAATTTCTTGCCAGTTTTTTCTATCTACAGGGTGGCTGAGGCCAAGTGTTACCAATTGAAAACGCTGTAATTTTTTTAATTTTGATTATTTTTTATTGAAATTTCGTGGAATATGTTGAAAACATATTACATTTTATGAAAAACATGTTACTGCTCGATATGACCTCCTTTCGCTTTGATTATTTTATTCAGTCTTCCATAGAAAGCATTGCATGCTGACCGAACGTGAGCTTGTGGAATTTTATTCCATTCTCGAACAAGAGCTGACTTCAATGCATCAACACTTTCGTACTTTTTAGTGGACACCTTACTATCCAAAATGGACCATATGGAGAAATCCAGGGGATTCAAGTCTGATGAATATGGTGGCCATTCTTTCGACGAAATCAGCCGCGGAACGCAATTTTGTAAAAATTTCTGTGTCGCTCGAGCTTTGTGTGACGGTGCCGAGTCCTGTTGGAATGTCCAACGGTTCGTACCAAAGTGTTTACGTGCCCAAGATAGCAAAGCATCTTTTAGGATCTTTTGGCGGTACGCCTCTTGGTTTACCTTGACTCCATGTTCGATGAAAACCAGAGGAGTGCGTCCATCTGCAGTCATTGCAGCCCAAACCATAACATAAGCTGGTGATTGCTTGCGCATGGCAACTCTTGTGTCCAAATTATCGTTGGACTTGTACTCTAACCAAACACGATCATTTTGTTTATTCACATACTGTTGAATGGTGAAAATTTTCTCATCAGAAAAGACAATTTTTGCAATCTCATCACGTTCGGCCAATGCCTTGAATGCTCGTGGTCTTTCAAGCCTAACTTTTTTTGTGCCTCCGTAAGATCTTGAACTTTCTTGTAGGGCTTCAAGTGTAGTTCATTTTTCAATATGGTTTGAATGCTGTATCGTGAAACATGTAGAAGTGCGGCTAATTGATTGGCACTTTGACGAGGATTTCGTTGGATTCGTTTCTTCACATTTCGTATCATTTCTTTTGATGTTGCTGCCTTTTTAGGACCACATCTGTTGCGTTTAGCGATGCTACCCGTTTCGTTGTATCGAGTTATGGTTCGATACACAAACATTTTATTGACATCCAAATGCTGGAGCTGACGAACTATTGCTGTTTGTGAATTTCCACCCAAATACAGTGCAATTACACTATTACGTTTGAATTCCATTACGATTTTTTTATGAAGATATTAATTTAGAACAATTATTTGTTGACCACATGTAAACATTTAACCAAACTTCAATCTGTCAAAAAATTGACGCGGGAAAATGACAACTACACAAATGACAGCAGAGTGAAGTCAGTAACATTTGGTCTCAGCCACCCTGTATATATAAGGTCGCCTTTTATTGATATTGCTATGGTTAATCACTCTAAGCATTCCTTCCATTCCTGTAGAGTTGCCGGCCACTTTTTAATTCTTCGCCACTGTCATGGCAGTTGTCCTCGAAAAACTCTTCCGATATTTTATGCTGTGGATTTCTTGTGGTTAGAGCTTGACCAGAGATATCCTTTTTGGTGATAAGATCGTAAACTTTCCTGTCACTCCGTTTTCACGCTATATAGTGTGTGCTTGTTTTTATTAGCCTCTGCTGCCTGTGCAGTTTTGAGAATATCTTCAGTGAATTTTCGCGATTGTTTCTTGTCATATTGATGTGCTCTACTTCTATTTGTCCCCATTTCTAATCGATATTTTTTGTTTCATCGTTTGGAGTGAGTTGAATCGTTTCGTTGAAGCTGGTTACACATCATTGTGAATAAATATCGGGGTATTAATTTCCACGCTCTACAATAATGAAGTTGCTTTGAACGATAAAAGCACCACCTACATGTTCTATACTTAACTTGGATTTTTTCAATTTATATGAGATTAGCGTATGTAGGACAACTATCATAATAATAATGGCCGATGTTATGAATACTATCTGGGGGCTCTCTTAGCCAATGACATTTAATCTCTCGATCATTTTCGTATGATTAACAGTTGCTCGCTTAACCTTGGATACTGTTGATGATCAGTTGCTCGTTTAAGCTTAGATATTAGCGCCTGCCTGCTCCTCTTTTTGCAAATTCTTTAAGGAGGAAAAATAATTCTTGTTAACCAATACATGATTGATTTGGTTCTTGCATCTGGTGATATCTAAATGTATTTGTCTATTTTTTGTACAAACTTATTATTGCCTAGGGAGACTTCCCTAAGAAAAATTCTAAATCAAATCTATGAGGCCTAGGTGTGAAACGAACAGTGGCCCTACTAACAATACCAAATGGAATTAGATGGTCAGTTTTCGAAGAGCATCTACTATTACTAAATTAGTAAAATAATGGTAGAACATCAGAATTACTTCCATAGTCTAAAGTATCGATTGACACATAGTTTATCATACGCACGGCCCAAATGGAATTTAGGAGCCCCCCATTCAATTTTTTTTCCTCCAAAATAGGTCTAAAGTAAGCTCTGTACTCTACCTGATGTAGTTCTCTTGTTTTATTTCGGATTGTATGTATATGTTTTTCCGTGAATTTCGATGGAAATTTGCAAACTTAACCTCATAAATGAAAAAACCTGTCAAAACTTTCTGGGAAAAAAGACAAGATAAACATTTTCTTGGGTCAAACTTATTCTGTCAGATCTACTTGTTTCTAGATTTGAGTAAAAATTAATGCAATTGAAGCTTCTCGCGAACTTCAAGACTAGGATTGGTTTCTTTTTCGTTGATAAGCTCAATGAAAGCGGACATCGTTATGTAGCCAGGTTTAATGAATGAATTTCGCAAGTTGTGGAGGTCAGTAGGTCATTTCTGTAAATCAAGAACTGCCTAGATGAGTAGGACGATCCTTGTGGCACACCTACATATACGTCATTCAAACTTGAAGTAAACCTATCCAAAATAAACTGAATTTTTCAAGTCAAGTCAATAAATTTAATTATGTAATGAAATTGTAGCACGATTTAAAGTGATCACCTTATACCTACTACTTTAAAAAGAGCCACAAAACTTTTATATATACGTAGGTTTGCGCTCGCCCGATCATAAATCTGTTGTAGAATTTTTATAAATTACGATGGCGGATCGAATATCTACACCAAAAAAACAATTTTATTAATCGTTGCATTGCAATTAATATTTTTAACCTAATTTTGGGGTTATTAGGGTAACTGATCATTAATACATAGTATAAAATTTGAAAATAAATATAGCGGAGTCAATGTTTCATACTTTCTTTTTCTCAAGTCAACCGATATTAATGAAAATTACTAAGGAGTGGCTTTTGAGTACCAAGAATTGATTGCGATGGAGTTTGGTTTGCGAAAAACTCGATCAGGGAGGCCTACTTCGGGGCCCGAGTACCTATTTATATTTATTTGCGCTTCAGCTCAAGCTACGTTGATGAAAATTACTGAGGAAGGGGAGGGGCTTCGGGTACCGGGATTATATTGATTGTGATGGGTTTTGGTTGCCGAAAAATTTGATCAGAACTTCGCCCGGGTTCCTTTTCTTCTTTTTTTGGTTGCCTAAGAACTGAATCAGCCATTTCTTAACCGTTTATGATGGTATGTCGGATGGAAATGACATTCTAAAATGATTTTTGTAAAAAGTTCGGAAATATGGATGCTTCAGATGAAACTCAGCCACTTCTTAACGTTTAAGATTGGATATATTGGATGGAAATGCGATTTTAAAATGATTTTTGCCCATATTCCAGGGCCATCTGGGACGGAACTCGGCCATTTTATAACCGATTATGATTTAATTTTGTATAATAATGATGCGATTGTAAAATTGTAATGGCTAATCTACTAGAAGATGTTCGAAATTAAGTTTCCACCGGTGTACATTTCCGTTCAAAAATGATCGATAATACAATGGTTGTCGAGTATAATTTTGCTGTTAAACTTTAATTTTTTGCGTTTTCATACAAAATATCCAGGCCAACTGCAACATTTTCCTGTCTGTCCATTGAAATATTTTAAAATAATTGATTTTTTCGATTGGCTTTCATGATTTCGCCCCTGACTTTGGTATATGATTCCTTAGGGACCCTAAACCTCTATCTATGAATTTTGGCCGAATTTAAAACAAATTGGAAGACATAATTTCTAAGTTAATTTCCGCAGCCGTATTGAATCAGCCATATTTATTTCCATATTTTGGATCATAGATTCTTGGTCAGTTACCCAAAACCGTTTATACCAAGTTAAAATTAATTAAAAACAATGATTAATAAATGGTCTTTCGCCGGCCCTATTTAACCCGATTTCTTGATTTAAAAAATTTGTGGAACGAATTTATGAGCGTCGACCCCAAAATCAATTTTATTTAAGATTTTGTAATTTTACGACACAAACTTCTCGATTTTTCTCGACCTACATTTGTATTCAATATATTAGAATGGCTCAATAAACGGTTCTGGTTATACAGTAATTAGATTAGATTGGAAAGCATTTGCCACCGATGAAATATACAAATTTCACTTAAAATTTATTTCTGGTTCAAAGTAACACTAAAAAATGAACCAAAAATGTTTTCTGAAGATTCTTGGAATTTTCATTCCTCTTTTATATCGACTATCTGTTATTTCGAACAGCAACACGTTAAAGTAAAATTTTGAAAGAGTTCGAAGCATATCATTTTTAAAAAAATCGGAATCTCTAGAAATTTTTAAGTAAAGTAGCCCTTTTAAGGTCCAGACAACGAAATAACATATTTTTCGTTTTGTTATTTCTAATTGACCTTGAATTTGGTAGTAATATGGGTGAGATTATAACGTTTTGGTTACTTAATTTTATTAAAAACATTATTTATTAATATTAAAATTATTTATCCGCCATGAGTTAATAGCGGAGCGGTGCGCGTTCACTGTGGTGTGCGGCGGTGTAAATTAGCTGCGACTTGTTGCATGACTGATGGATGAAGAAGATCTAACTTTGATGCGAAAAAATAATTTTATTATTTGCCCAAATATATTTTGTTCGTTCTTCTTTTGGTTTCGTTCTTCGTTGCCTTCGTGTTGTTTCCGTGTATATGTATGTACATCTGTTGATGATGCACTCCGTTTGCACGTACAGAGTTAGAGTTGAGTTGCGAGATGTTATGTGTGGTTAGAATATTGTTAAACAATAATCACTACAAGATTTATTTATCATCAAAGAATCTTGTATTTGATAAACTTGATTCTGGCACTGTAATGAACTTCTCTGGCACTGTAAAAGTGTCATTACTTTTATAATGGCATCGTTCTTTATGATAACATCCAGGCTAGCTAATAAACAGGAATATTTATCATAAATGTAAAGATCACATTTTTCCACTTACGTAAAGATCACAATTTGGTTTCTAGTTCGAATGTACTTATAGCGTCTTCTTCATGATTCCTTCCTCAAACAATTGACTTCACGAATGACGTTGATTCAGAACTAAAGAGATTTTATTTTGCTTTATTCGCGAAGCTATTTTCATTTCTAGATCGGCAGATTAATCCAAAATTAGAACTGGACAGTCTCTAATATCGCATCTCATACCATAATGTATTTTGTAAACCATAATCAGTTTTAAGATGAGATTTTATCTCTCTAAACTCTTCTTCATCCATATTAGGACTTTGACATGTTGCCACTCCATAATGAGAATCTCTTGTCGATTCTGCTCCTCGTTTACTCCTTACGCAGTCTAACAAATTTATAAAATTAACTAATGTTAATATACATCCACGACTTTACAAAATTGTTAACCCTTTGAATTTGACTGTCATGTTAGAGGTGACAAAACAATCTCGTTTAGGGAAAATCGAATTTAAAGTGTTAAACAGTGATAATTACCTTTATTTAGCAATATTTTCAATAGAAATAATCTTTTTTTTTGTTTTTTTCAATAATTTTTTCTCGAACCAGTAATGTGTACTTTTCGTGCAAATTTTGATCGTGTAGTATACGATTTGTCACGTGAACAATTTATTATTTTACCGCCAACGGTTTTACATATCGTGGAATGGTATTGCTCAACCGCATTTGAATCTACATCGTAAATTAGGTTTATTGCGTTATATTTGAGCCTTTTGAAAAGCTCGCTTATTTTTAACACCATCCCCCGAATTATCGACTTTTTGGAAATTTTTGCTAATCTCCTTGTTTTGTTCATCGCAAGAATATGTGGCGCAATTCATATGTCTTCCGAAAACTTGATGGGGATTTGATGGGGATCATTGGCGATATCTTTGGCAAGAAGTTTAATTTTTTCCTCTGTGAAAACTTTTTGGATTTTGGAATATTTTATAGGTGAGCGCAATTGGCGAATTTGGTATTTGCGGCATTCAATTTTTTAAAATATTGGCATACACGCTTGTATCGCCGTCACTTATCACTCTCTTATCCCATACAAACGTTCACTATTACAAAATCCCTCTTTTATAGCCAAGTTTCCATATTTGTTGAAGGACCACAAAAATTACGACCGCAATCGTGCTCTATACTACAATTTGTACAATTCACCCACCTTTTTGCCAAATACCACAATATTTATTTCGAACCGTACTGCAAATTGCTTTTTTGGTAGAATGTGCAATAATGGAACCAACATCAGATAGAGAAGCATAGTTGCTTCCGGCTCTTGCACTGTAAGAACAGGAACACTGTCTTTGCTAACATCACCCTGGTCGAAGGCTATTTGTTTTGCCTCCATAGCTGCTTCATACATTTGTGCATCGCACATTTTCTTACATCTTTTGAGCATTTTGGTAGCTTTGTGATGCCATGAATGGAATATTCAAAATTCCGAAGAACTCTTCGGTTTGAGAAACAAAAAAAAAGAAGTCACGAACAAATTTGTATTTTTCTACAGTTTACTTGTTTACGATCTTTCGTATGAAATCATATCGTTATCCTGATTGCCACCCGACCAGACTAAACGTTACGACATGGTGCTTTTATGTGTCGTGTGCGTTTTATGAACGTTTCTAAATATCTCAAGCCATAGTTGTGGACTTGAAAAAATTTATATTGGCAGGTTTCACCAACCAAAAATCAAATTCATGTTGTTTTGTACACAAATCTTTTATGAACGATGGGAATAGAATTATTACCTTTTATTTTTTGAACTTTTCGAATCAGTGAAGATTATTTTTTTTGCCATTTTACCTTTCAGCTACATATAGAGAAACCAAATAATTTTTTGCTAACATTGAAACTCTAAATCAAATACAAAAACAATTATTTATATAAATCACAGTTCAATAAACTAAATCAATGAATTCGTCGAATTATATCAACAAATTGCTATAAATAAAATTTCTCCAATGCCGTTGGGAGATGCAATGTGCTTATAATTTTTCGTTGAATCAAATCCTGTTGTGGAAATAAGGTCGTAGACATTTTTTGTTGTTCGATTTGGATTCAATGAAATCGTATAATTGTTTTTTATAACACACGATAAATAATAGAAACCATATTTTCAAAAACCAAACTTTTTTCATAAAATCATTTCAAACTGCTTATTTGGGAATATTGAATAATTTTGCATTCTTTATTAGTACTGTTGTTGATGTCTAACTATCTGAATAATTGAATAGTTTATAAAATAAAACAGAAAAAAATGTTGAATAATAAATTCTCCGGTTTAATATCCTTAGGCAATTTGTATACCAATAAAATATTATTTTATTATGCTTGTATAGGTTCTCCTGCACTAAAACCATATATGGATGAAAAAATTGCGTTTGCTGAACCATCAATAAAACGCTTTCCTAAATGCGATTCATGTTCACAAATGATGGATGTTCAAAGTAATGCGACAGTCGTACTGGACCGCGTACTCCAGGAGTTGGATATGTTAAAAGAGGATCGAGAAAAATTGGACCAAAATTGCTCTGATGGAAAACCGTGCAATCTTACCGGATCATGGAATTCCGAAATAATTGGAATGCAATTTAATTTGAATTCATCGTGTGGAGGCGAACATGAATTAACGGTTACTGTGGAGGATCATTATCCGCCGAAACGAACTTCTATGATGGATACAAATTGGACGCTGGTAGGATATGCGTTACATATAAATGGCGGACCATTTTATATGGCAGCGACACGCAGTAAAGAAGAGATATTAGCAACTTTTACAGGTATTCACTTCTTGAGTATAGAGGTTTTTAATTATTTATGTAATCATTTCGTTTTCAGGGGTGTGCCGAATTTGTACTGGCGCAGATACGATATTTGGGGCATGGAATTTTATAAGACCGGCAAAGGATTGTCGTGATTTATTAATGGCAGTTGAAGTAAAACGGGATGTATTTCATAGAAGTTCTTTGCATGCTAAAGTGCTGGAGAAGAAGAAATTATTGCATGATCAACAACAAGCAGCAGGTAAAAGTTTAAATTCTTTTTTGTTTTAAATTCGCTTTAACTTTTATAATGGAAAAATCGTTTAAAAGCTTTGGAATTTTAGGTCAGTCATTCATTGTGTTTTAGAATTTTACTGAACCCTTCTCATGATAAAACTTCAATAATCTGGCATCAGCCTAAATTATGAGATAATGAGCTTCGTATTATTTGTATTTTCTCTTTTGATATTAAGAGGGTTAGTCCTGACCGGAAGATAAAAAAAATTTAAGATACATTTTAAATACTCCTTAATCGAGCGCTTTACAGGTAAAGATGAACTGATAAATTTTGTTGGTTTAGTATTCTAGATAAATCGAATATGAACTAGTGTGATTGCAAATATATGAGAAAGAGAATCCAGAAATGAGGCGAAACTTATATTAGAAATTAGGCGAAAAACTTGGGAGCTAAGGTGTAATTTTGGTACGATTTTCTGCGTTTGATTGACCCAAGCGAAACTTATTTGTTTCCAAGGATTTTTAATGCGGTTTTTATTCGAGGGAAGTTCGCTAACTGTTCGAAGTTTTTTTTAATTTTGTTTTTTATTTTTATAGGGTTTTCCAATAAGAGTGATATGATTCAAACTTTTCCCACAATAATTCAATTGTTGCACTTGCTGTGTGGCACGTAGCCCCGTCTTGTTGGAACCAAATGTTGTCAAGATCAACTTCTTCCAATTTCGGCCATAAAAAATTGATTATCATCGATCTATACCGATCTCCATTGACAGTAACAGTGTTACCAGCTTCATTTCGAAAAAAATACGGACCGATGATTCCACCAGACCAAAAACCACACCAAACTGTCAATTTAGGTGAATGTAATGGTTTTTCATGAATAATTTGTGGATTTTCTTCGCACCAGCATCGACAGTTTTGTTTATTTACCGCACCATTCAGATGAAAGTGAGCATCATCGGAGAAGATGATTTTCTTAAAAAAATCGTTACCGTTTTCAAGTTGTTCCAAGGCAAAATGAGTAATGAAAAAGTAGTAAAGTAATTAAATTGTAAACATTACTGAATACAACGAAACAAAAAATGACATATCATAACATATTACAACTGGCCAAAACGTCACTTAAAAATCATATCATTCCTATTGGAAAACCCTATATTTATTTATTGCAACTGATTTACAAATCATCTGGTAATCTTTCTGTCATAATTTATATTCTTGTTTGGAGGGTTGTAGCCCTTTGGATAGTCTTCTTTACAATTTTATTATATTTCTATATTTCTAGTCGATTCTGATTGGATCTAGTAGATCATGTGGTTTATTACTTCGCAGCCGTCTTACTGGGTTAGAATCATCCAACATACACCGTATCTCAGCATTTTGATGTAGACTGATACGTTGCATGTGTTTTCTCGCGTGTTTGCTTATTTCTTCACTGACGAAATCCATCTTCAGATCTCTATGGAGGTTGTCATTTCTTATGTAATACGGTGCATTAACTATTCCACGTATGACTTTGCTTTGGAATGACTGGATGATATTGACATTGGTTTTCTTTGTACAGTCCCAGAGCTGAATACCGTAAGTCCACACAGATTTTAGGATTTGCCGGTATAGTAGCAATTTATTATGTAGAGTTAACTCAGAATTTCTTCCTAAGAGCCAATCCATCTTTCTGTATTTGATGTTCAACTCTACTTTTTTCTTTTTCACATGCCCTTTCCATTTTAGATTCGTGTCAAGGGTCATGTCTAGAAATTTTTCCTTGTTTGCATAGGGAATTTGCTGAGAATTCAGTTCTACTGGTATCCAGTTGACCTTCTTGTTGGTAAAGTTTACGTGAACAGATTTTGATTCATTAAGATTTATTCGGCATCTCTTGGTCCAGGTACTGACAATATTAGTAGCTGTTTGTAATTTTCTTGATTCTTCTATTCTATTAGCAACTGCTAAGATGGCCGTATCATCTGCAAATGCACTATGTTAATCTCCTCTATCTCCTCTAGAACGCTACCTTGTGGTACTCCTGCTGATATTTTCTCAATTTCTGAGTATTCGCCATCTAGTTTAACTCGAAAGTGTCGGTTAGATATGTAAGATTTTAGAATTTAATAAAACTGCTTTGGTAAGTCTCTTTGTAATTTATATTCCAAGCATTTATGCCATACTCTGTCAAAGTCTGAACACTGCGTTAATTATTTGGAGTAGTTTACGTAGTCCTTTCTCAGGAAGAGCTTTTACTATTTGTCCTGTAACTAAGTCATACCCTAGAGATTCCTTTGTATTTAGGTTAAGATTGATTTCCTCTTTTAATTTAATGTGACAGGAGATATATTGCAGTTATCCATTTTGTATGTTGGTGGTATGTTTTCCTCTGCAGTTTGTCTAGGTATAGAGGCTGGAACGTATTCTCCAGGTGTGATGCAAACAACCAAGCTTTTTGCGTTGCACTTATAGCCCATGTGCCATCTCGGTCGTTTTAAACTTTTTGTCGTTTTCCAAATACTGTTCTAAGTGAATTTTTTTTTAATATTGCTGATTGTTAAATTTTAAACTCAAAACAAACTGTGTTCATTTTAGTAATGTCGATCCAAAATAGGTGCATTGACTGTGAAATTATAATCGTTGATGAATGGGTTTTTCATGCAGCGGTTTCTTATGTAACAACGTTATAGATTACAGATATGCGGCTAGTAACGTAAGTAAATTGCTGAAAAAATTTCTAAATGATTTACGGAAAGATATTCACATCAATTAGGAGATGGACGATGTGCTTGGTTTGCGATGGTTCTTTAGTAAATGTGAAATTGGATTAAATAACATCCTATCCAAAATCGACAAATCACTCAAAAAATAGAAAAATCAGAGGAGACCATAATCGATAATGTTCTTAAAAGAATGAATCAATTAGAAGAGGTGGTTCGTGCCTTGTCCCAGTCTTCTGTTGAACCAGAAGAAAGTCGGGTCACAAGATCCATGTCCGAAGCCTCCACCCAGACTAAAACACCAAGTCTAGTGATCAAAAACCATACTATATCATCACTAACATCACTGTCAGGCATCCAAGACTGACAAATTATAGATCATCAAAAGCCAACAAGAAATAATAATCTCTCCGGAGCATCACAATCAACCATACCTGTCCTTAATATTAATACAACTGCCAATGACGTTGAATTAATGGATGAGTACTCAATTTGAGTGGCACAACACAGAAAGTGACTTCTCGTTAGCCGCATACATAGTTCAGTACCGGATGAACCGCTAACTAGTGACAAAGATCGCGAATACTGACGATCCGTTAGCCCAACGCATGGTTCCGAAAGCAAGCTTTGGAATGAAATAAGATTACGTATCATGTAAAATCAATATCCCAGGTGAAGTTTTTCAAAGCGCCATCAACTCTACTCTGTGGCCATCGGGACTGTTTGTCAAAGAATTTGATTGGGGTCAAAGAAAGTAATTTTTTCGGTCAGCTCATAAGCGCCACAATCGCTGTTTCGCTTCTCGAAAACCTCATCAAGACAGAGAAAGAGACAAAATTAATGGTTTTTGCTCAGAGATGCAATGTGCGATTCTAACGGTTTCTTATTGTATTTTTCATCTACAGAAAACAATTCCAAGACTCGCATTAGTAAACACTTAGTAACTTCATCTATTTTAGTTTGTGTGGCCTTAGAGGGAAAATTGAAAAATTGTATTCTTAAGAAACACTTGTCGCGAAACGGACTTAAACTACAAACCGTCTACATTAAATCCGTCAGTGCTGTTGTAAAAGTTTATAAAATTGAGAGTAAATATGTTATTGTTGTAATCATCAATCTTCGCTAGTCGGTGTTGGATTATATTACAAACTATTCAGCTAACAACATCAAATTGTTTTTAAATATTCCATTCAATATGTCAACCCAGTATGAAAGAGCGCTATCTTCTCGGTGGATTACTGGTGATCCCTCGAAATTTTCACATAGTAACTGTGCGAATTTCCCAACTACATCTTCGGCATTTTACAAAGTGGTGTCTGCAAAGTCCAGCTATAAAAATTCGATCATGGAACTAATGTTTTACATTAAATCATGGAAATAATACATTAGCTACTTAAACGTCCATTACATAAAGAACATCCATCTACTGTCGTTATCTGCGTCTTCGTTACGACAATTGAACATATTTATATTGATAACGTTACCAAATAATATCTTGAAGAACCGACCACAAAACATCAGTTTGGCTTTGATGGGAATAATCTGGTGCGACATTGTGAAGACACTAATACATTTATTACCCCAAACAGATATATTTTTGGTTCATCGGGCACGGAAATTTTATCTTAAAGAAAACATAAAGATGCCGGACTTTACAAATATACAAGTTGTATCTGGATGTGGTAAACCAACCTGGATTATAAAAAAAGTATAAACTGGGCAGTGATCTTGTTTTTTGTGCTACAAAAGAAGGACTTGCTGATATTAAATCAAAGGTAACATCTCGTTGCAAACACGGAAATATTGATTTTAATAAATAGAAATCCGACCTAAAATACAGTTTGTATTAGGATATATAGGAGACTCGAGGTTATCCTTAGTAAATGGTGTATATGAAGTTGGCCCGAATTCTAACCAAAAAAAATCTATGCCAATACTAAAATATACAGAATTTCACTATAGGCAAGTGTCAGCCCAAAACTGTTTAAAAAGACTATATTTTATTTATACCAACCCTATAATTATTCTGCCAACGAAAGAAAACCGTCATGTTTTAATGTCAGCCCTTAAATAAATCTGTCGTGATACTATCATTGAAGAAAAATATTACTGTCAACCCAAAAAACTAAAATAAAACGAAATATGTAATAGGTTTTAATTCTGTATCGGATTAGTTTGAGCATGGCCCCTGAATAGAATAGCTTTTAAATTAAAGCATATATCAGGTCATTATACGACATACAAATTTATTGGGAAATCGGAGGATTAAGGGCTCCCCAAAAATACATACTACATATTTCGTTGAATGGTACTATCATCGGAATTACGACTATGGGGAGCCCTTAGTCCTCCGATTACCCAATAAATGTTTATGTCGTATAATGCTCTGATGTATCCTTTAACATATTCTAATTATAGTCAAAAGTTAAGTCTCAAAATAAACTGATACGGAACTAAATGTATTATTTATTTAGTTAATCTTTCATTTATGATTTGAGAGAACTGTTTTATCTATCATGCGGGTTTGATATAGTTTTACGACAGATTTTTATTTTTGGGCTGAGATTAAAATATGGCTCTTTTGCTGTGGTAGTAGAATAAGTTTTGATTTAACTTATCGAAAATTAGAAATATTTGGCAGATACTTGATGCTCTAAATATTCGTATATTTTATAGTACCTTAATAATATTTTTTGGGTTAGAACTTTTGGCCCAATGCATAAGGAATCACAACAACTTTTTTAAAGATTTATAATTTTTTTTAAATTCTATCATTATTGCAAGTTTGTATTCTTTATATTTTCTATCACGAGATCACGACACTTACATTAGTGTTGCCAGCTTTTAAATCGGTAATTTTTAGGGTAGAATTTTTGGCCAACTTCATATAGGGTGGTAAATGTTCTAAAGTATATCTTCTGGGTGATAAAAACCATATATGATATATTGACAGATTACTTCATGTCAGCATGCAATTTTCCGATGCAATTGCATTCGTAACAAAGACGGAATACTTGAATGTATAGATGCCGTATAGATGCCCAGCTGATTACTTCCGCCCTAACGAAATACTACCCTATCATTAGTAGTATATGAACATCGTGCAAATCTCAAACAATTTTATAAACCTACCTAGATAACGCAGAAACACAATTAATCTCGCAGCTTAAGATACCAGGAACTAGTGTGGTCATGATAATCCATGAGGCACAAGAATTAACCTCACCAAATTCAATAAGTATTATAATCAATTAAATTCAAACTAAAACGGAGCGGTGCTTAAGTTTGAAATAAATGTTATAAAAAAGCAGTCTAATAAAAATAATTAAAAATAAATAAAACTAAATTGGTTTTGCAGTGATTTGTATCATAAACGGGTGGTTACAAACAACAATGAGAAAAATGTAAATATTAACTCTGCTTTACAAACAGCAACCTTTATTCGAGTAGTTAGTGCTTCTGTTGTGTCGGCTGAAACTGTGGGTACAGCAATGGCTGGTACGATTAATAGCAATGCGATAAAAGACATAATCACATCGCTTGCAACTGAACTTCCGGAAGTGTTAAATACAGCCAATACTCTTGGTAAAATGTTTGACGTGATGCAGGAGGCTCGAGTTAAGTTGAAAGGTAGAGTAACTAAAACTGAATGTAATGTGAGAGAGCTGCAAGACGAGAGAAATGTACTGAAAGAAAACTTAGAATTGAGTGACCAAATGAAATATTTGCAAAAATTATCTAAGCTGGAAATTGAATTGGATGTAGTTAGGTATAACGAAAGTAAAAGTAATTTGATTACATCCGGAATACCTAATAACACTGTTGCACCGACAGAATTAGTTGATAATGTTCTCACTATTTTGGGAATTTTACATAGGCACATGAGTAACATGTCCAGTAAAAATAAAATCGTAAAAAAACTACTCCGTCTCAGTTTCTTAAAATAGTGTTTTGTGATCAAGCAGCTAAAATCGATATCCTCAAGAAGTGTAAACAACGAAGACACTTATTTGCCAAAAAAGTTTGGTTTAAGGTTGGGGATGATCATCAACTTTATGTTAGGGAGCAATTGACATCGTACAAAGCACAACTTTTTCGTGAAGTTCTTACTTATGAAAAAGCGAACAATTATAAGTTTTTATGGACCAAAAATAACAACATTCGTCTTAAAAAAAGGAACACTCGGATGTCATCACCACCAACACTACTGCAGAAGTCGAGAAACTGTGAATACAGATGTAACACTTTTGTTTACAGTAAGACAAAGCAATCACCTATTTACTTAATTAAAATACAAATTATTAATTTTGATTTATTTTTAAATTTTTCTTATAAATTTTTCAATTATTTTAATCTTTTATATCTTTTAAATGTATTATTATGTATATCTGTTTTGTTGCTGGAATTGTGTTGTCAATTTGGTGATATAAGTTTGACAGATAAAATGAATTTATGGAAAAATAGTAATAGATATTTTATAGAGGTTTACAATGTTCGTTTAACCCTTTCAATATGGAATGGTACATATTTGTACCATCTCTTTGAATACGGCTGGTACACATTTGTAACATTAGATGTTTAAAACTGCACTGCTGCTCTAAATGACATTAGCATTGTGCCAGTCAGTTCTATGCGGAAAATATTACGGTAATTTACGAGAATTACCACATCTTTTTGTTTTCGTGCAATTCAGTTAGATACCAAACTCGATAGTGACAACAAACATTTTTATAAATTAAAATACGTTACGGGTTACTCGTTACGGATTTATAATTTCCAATCAATCTCAATTTTTTGCTGATATAAAGTGCTGGGAAAAAAAATTGGGCAAACATATTTTATTGCAAATTGGAGTCTTTTTTTGCAAAGATTACAAAACTTTTGAAAGCAATTGGCTCATTGTTTCATTTTAAATACATGTATGACGTAATTTTTTGAATAAAATAATTTACCTGCAATTTAGGGGAAAAACCCCGAAAAATGCCAAAATATTCAAAATACGTTGATTGGAGTTAAAGTAATAGAATAATTAAGCAAATATTTGTTTATTTTTCTTTCTCTTTTATTGATTTATAGAAGTTCTAGCTTTAATATTAATATTTTGTTGAACCGCCATTTACTTTTATTACAGCGATACACCTCCGATTCTTCGAATCTGATAAATTTTTCAAAGTCGTAGGAGCTATGGATTTAAACAAACTTTTTAAAGCTTGAATCGATTTTGGGTGCTTTCTTGCTACGTCTAGCTTCATTATAGGCCAAATAATTTCAATTGGATTTAAGTCTGGACTATACGGGGGCCAGCTCAACACATCGATACTTCTTTCTTCGAAGTACTTTTTAACCTTTAAATGAAGAGATAAGAAAAAAACAAGTTTTTAACAAATTATTTATGTTTATCTGTTTTGTTGCAATTTTTCTATTTACAATTCAAAATTAATAAACAACTTTGGCGGTATGGCACGGAGCGTTGTCCTGTTGAAAAATAATTTTGCAAGTCTCGCTAGAAAAAGCATTAACACAGAAGGCTCAAACTCGTTGTGTAGGACCTGCAGGTAAACAGCTGCTGTATTGCTGGAACTAAGGAAGCACAATCGACCGGTTTCATTTCCAAAAAAGCATCCCCAGATCATAATTCCTTCATTTTTCGGTGAAAGTCTGAAAAGACATTCGTTACAAAGGCTCTCGGCCGGTTTTCTTCTTACGAGAATTCATCCATCTCCAACATGCAGCTTGAATTTTGATTCATCGGAGAAAATCACATCATTCCACATCTCTGGAGTCCAAGAAACATGCTCCTGGGCCCATAGCAAACGTTTTTTTTTACTACTAATGTGAACTCAGGCTTCTGGACTGGTTTATGTGCTCTCAAACCAGCTTTAACAAGTCTTTTTCTCACTAAGCTGGCTGAAATTTCTTTTCTCGTTGCTCGCTCAACATCCCGTCTTGTGTCCGATGGACTTTTAAAACGGTTCCAACGACAATGTAACATTATGAAACGATCTTCCACTGGCGTTGTTTTTCTGGGCCTTCCAGTGCCTTTATTTCTTTGTGTACTGCCCATCTTTCGCATTTTTTTAATATTCCACGCAACAGTACTTTTAGGAATGTTTAATCTTTCTGATTAAATCAACTTATGAAAATCAACTTATTGCGTTTACGCTGCTCACTAACTTTTCCCATTTTTTTAAACTAAAATTGCACTTTATTCTTTATTTGACTAGGATCACTTACAGAATAACTTAATCTTACAAAATATGCACTATTAGAACTCAAAAAAAAAAAAAAAATTACAGGCAATAAAACATTTGCACCCTAATGACGGCCAAGAACGGTAGGCGTAAAATAAAATAATTGCTTAACCAATTTTTTGCACATCAGTTGCGGGGTTGTACCGGTGTAATAAGACCAACAAAATATTAATATTAAAGATAGAACTTCTATAAATCAATAAAAAACAAAACAAAAATTAAAAAATAGGTGCTTAATTTATTCCATTACTTTAACTCCCATCAACGTATTTTGAATATTTTGGCATTTTTCGGGGTTTTCCCCTAAATTACAGGTAAATTATTTTTTTCAAAAAATTACGTCATACATGTATTTAAAATGAAACAGTAAGCCAATTGCTTTCAAAAGTTTTGTAATTTTAGCAAAAAAAGACTCCAATTTGCAATAAAATATGTTTGCCCAATTTTTTTCCCAGTTGATCTGCTAGCTATCTGTACATAATCACTTAAACACATTTAGGAGGAGAGATGGATCAAAACTCGCATATATGAATAGTATATATGAATACGACCGAAAATCCAACAAATGGTGGAAAAAATTGTTCTATCGTTTACTTATGATTGCAGTTGCTAATGCTTAGATTATACAGTGTGAGGTAAGACAGAAGAAAACTCCACTAATTGAATTCCTAACGTCATTGCCAGAAATGTTAATATAGTTGATGGTAAAATGTCTGCAAAGGTGCAACGAAAAAACGGACGCTTGTCTAGAAAACTGTTGGGAAAAGTTTCTCTACATTTACCAATAGGAACCAATTCAAGACGTCGCTGCACAAACTGTTCAAAAATTCAAAAACGCACCACCACGTTGTGTCAGGAGTGTGACATACCATTATGTAGAAATTGTTTCGCATCGTACCATATTACACAAAAATAAATATACTCACTACAAATAATATAAAATTTGTTTTAATAGTTTTTATGAATTTTCTATACTTACAGCACTGCTGGTACAATAGTGTACCACATAAAAATACGGTTGGTACAAATATGTACCATACCCCTCTACCTATACCATGAGGTTCCTTTCTCTATATTGATCCGTAGCGAAAGGGTTAAATAATTGTGTAGAATTTTGCAATTTATTATATATTAATGTTTGAAGTTTACGTAAGATGACGTAATAAACTTTCTGATGTTGAAATTTTATTAAATAATTTACATTTTGGCGCAGATGTTGTAGTACTTACTGAGACCTGGCTTCGTATTTTTGATAGTCAATTTTACAATTTGAGTGGATTTAAATCATTTCACTCGATTAGATTGGATGGAAATGGAGGTTGTAGCGTTTATGGTACAGAAAAATATAACTCAATTTTGATTTACAAAGAAGTACATTTTATGTATGTGAAGCTGGCTCGAAAAACAAGCCCGAAAAACACTTTTTCAATTTTGGTGTGTTTCTTTGCTAATTTCAATACCATCCCGAAAAAATATCATAATTGTACGGAAAACGCATATCTAATCCCGAAATAATTTTTTCATCTATGTATCTACGAAATTTGTATTAATTAATATGAGAAAACTAAAATTTTCCCGAAAAGTTACTAAATTGGTAATGCGATATTCTTCAGATAAAAATTGTAAACAATTAAAAAAAAGTGTGTTACATTGTAAATCATGGCGGAAAATCGTATTAGTTGCATATAGCAATTACATATCAGCACTTTTACAAAAACCATATAAACATCCATCGGGAATGGCCCAAAAGTTAGCATATTTTGTATCCAAAATAAACGCAGTCCATTTCCAAGTATTCAATATTAGAGCCTTATGTGTTACAATGGTTGTATTGAACTTGTCCATTTTATATGAAAAATCGGTTAAATTAAAAATTTAATTGCTGGAATTCAGGAGATATCCCCCTCGAGAGTATTTGCTCAAAAGTTAGATCCATCCATGTCAGATATAACGCCAATAGTTAAAGTCTGAACGGTGAATATAAAGGTCTGATCTAAAGCGCAATCTCAGCATAGATTTCATATCTAAAATGTGTTAAATTTACAATTTGAAAAATCGGTTAAGTTAAAAATGTAATTACTGGAAACCAGGAGAAATCCCCCTAGATAATTATCTTTATATTCACCGTTCAGCCTTGTGTTATTGGTGTTATATCTGAGATGAATGGACCTAACTATAGCGCAAATAATATCGAGGGGGATATCTCCAGGGTTCCAGCAATTAAATTTTTAACTTAACTGATTTTTCAAATTGGGAATTTAACCCATTCTAGATATGAAACCTATGCTGCTATTTTGTTTTAGATCAGACATTTATATATGTACACCGTTCAGACTTGACCTATTGGCGTTATATCTAAGATGGATGGACTTAATTTTTGAGCAAATAATCTCGAGGGGGATATCCCCTGGATTCCAGCAATTAAATTTTTAATTTAACCGATTTTTCATATGAAATGGAAAAGTTCAATACAACCATTGTAACACATGGATACAGATAAGGCTCTAATATTGAATATTTGGAAATGGACCGCGTTTATTTTGTTATCTGAAGAATATCGCAAGAAAACACACCGAAATTAGCAAAGAAACACACCAAATGTTGCGTTTTTTTGAAAAAGCTGCTCTAGACCGCGATAAATTATATTTTGATTTTTTAATCAAATCACATATTATCAAAATATTTGTGCTTCGGATTTACTCAATCCAATCCTAAAGAGCTTATACTAAATCAATATCTTGCATTATATTATCGAATAAAGTTTATTTATGCTTGTTCTCAACAACTCTAAACAACTCTTGTTATTATTTAGAGTACAACCGAGTTCATCAAAAAACTTAATAATTGCTGAACTGATGAAACAGGGAAATTTTTTTAGTTCACAATTTTTTGATTGTTCCTTACTTCATTTACAACTGGAAATTTGAAAGAATGAAAATAAAAAGACTGAATTGTATTTTTAATAAGAAAAATAGGATATCTTAATGTTTGCTGGTGAAATTAATTAATTTATTTTAATATTGGGTATTATTGTGTTTAATTATAAACGAAAAATTAAATGTAAAATGATTGACTTGAAGTTAGTTAAAGTTGTTATTCTAAATTTTTTTGTTTAAATTTCCCTGTATTTTCGCTATATTTTATCGCGGTCTGGAACACCATATTTCAAAAAAATGCAGCTAAAATTGAAAAGGTGGCCAGCTTCACATACATGTATATTTTGAATGTAATTTTATTGTGGTTAATATTCGAAATCTTAACATAAATATTTTTGCGATATATCGTTCACCAAAATGTAATGTTGAGTTATTTTTGCAAAAATTGGAATCAGTAATATCAAGATTTAATAAATGTATTGTAGTTGGAGATATTAATCTTTACATATTGAGCTCTGATAACGATATTTTAAGATATAATGAAATCGTTACTTGGTACGGATACGTTTTACTGAATAAATCGGAAGAAAAATACGCAACAAGAGTTAGTAATATGTTGTAGACTTTTATAGATCATATAGCTGCGGTACGAGTTTTGTTTAGATGATACTTCTTTATCTGATCATAAATTTATTTACTTTAGATTTAAGACAGAAAAACTTTTTGATTCAATCTCCAAGTCTTGTATTAAACGTGTTATAGAGTATGATTTAGTCAATAAAATTCGAATATGGGATAGTATTGAGAAAATTGATAACTTTGAATCTCTTACCAATGAACTAAAAAAAGTAATACATAAATGTAGCGTTGAAATAAAATCAGAAATTAAAAAGAATTACAAGAAACCTTTGATGACTGACCGAAACATATGATGCATCCGGTTTAGGGAAAAATTTCACAAACTAAGAAAGAATTCTTTTGAATTCTGAGTATTGTGCTTTAAAATTTGAATTTTATTGCAGATTGTACAAAACCAAAATCAATTCGATAATCTAGATAAACCGCACGTCTTATGAAAAAAATGAATTTGTATTGAAAAGACAACCGCGTAATAAGATTTTTGAGTTGATAGTGAATGGCAAAATTGTTAAAAAGGATATCGAAATTGCTACATTTTTTATGAATAATATGTCAGATCTATTTAGAAATTTACAATTTTCAGATGTGACCCTTTTTGATTACATTCATTACAATAGCAGCCAGCCTTTTTCTCTTGAAAATATAACACCTGACGAAATCAAGGATGTAATACAAAATTTGAAAATTATAGCATCTAATGGACTTGATAGTGTTTCGAACCGGTTTATTATTAGATATGTCGATAGGGTAACATGCATGGTTCTAATGTAGAATTGCCTAATTACAGGCCAGTCTCCATCCCAAATGGCGACAAACATTTTTGATAATGTGATCAATCCGCGATTACAAGTTTTTTTAGATACTAACAATGTAATATCATCATGCCAATTTGGCTTTACCAAAAATTCAAATACAACCGCAGCGTGCCTACACCTTACAGATAGCGTAAGCTAGGGTATCAAAGAAAGCAATTTTGTATTTGTTTTATATTCTTGGTCTTAAGTAAAGCCTTTGATTCCATAAACCATAAAATTTTATTATTAAAATTGAGAAAATTAAACATGACTGATAATGAAATAACATTTTTTGAAATTTACTTATCTAACAGGAAACAATTAGTAGAAGTTAATGGAATTCAAAGCAATATAGAAACGGTCAGTTTAGGTGTCACACAAGATTCGGGTCCGATCCTTTTTAACATTTTTATAAATGATTTAATGATGATCGATTTGTGTGGAAATGGACAAATGTATGCAGATGATATTGCCATATTTTATAAAAATCAGAATTTACAGAGTTTATTAATTGATGTACGGGCAGATTAAGATTCGTTGAATGACTGGCTTAAAATAAATATGATAGAAAATAGAAACTTAGACGAAAGCATAATAGTTAATAATACGCTAACGTATAATGGAGATGTAATAGAGCGAGACTTATTTTTTTTTTTAAAATGTAAAGTAAAAAAAGATACTCGTATGATGACTTATATATTTATTTATTAATTGAGTTTAAAAACTATTTTCATTGAAGCTCTGACTAATTTTAAAAATAATTCTGCACCACGATTTTATATGAATCAAAGCAGATTTTGTAATATATTCAGCCTTAAATAAGTGCTGATCACTATTTATGTATTTATAGTTTAATTGTTAAAATGTGAATTAATAAAATAAAGAAAAAATTCACAACCACTTGAGCTGTTCGATATTGTACCGCATGCCATAGTTGCTATTTCAACACACACACGCGGTCATTTAAATATTTTTTACCGCTGGCTAATGATAAACTACACCCACTTAAAAGTATTTACTGGGAAAAATAGTTCCACAAATTCGGAATGTCATAGCACCCCAACCTTGTCACAACCACAAAAACCATTAAACAGACATTTTACTTTCAAAATGTAAATAAAATGTCCTCAAAGGCAGCTCAATTTCATAATTTTGTTTTTAGAGTGTTTTTCTGGTTTATCATCTGCTGAAACATCATTTAACGGTAAAATCTTGAGTTCGCAATTCTTCCGTAGTCAATATGTAGTTTATATATAGATGTGATCGCTCACCCCAAACAAGCATAAAAATGCGGTGGCGGAGTACTCATAGCCGTCGATTCATTACGACCTAATGGATTGTAGATTTAACGAATCCATCGATCGAGTAATTATGTGTTAAAATTGCCATCAATAATAAGTCAGTACGAATTTACGTGGCTCATATTCCACCTGATTCACCTATATCATCGTATGCCAAGTGCTGCGACACAATTATGGAAATTATCAATACGGCTGATCAATCAGACATAATTTTAATAACTGGGGATCTCTCAAATATTAATTAAAGTTATGATGAAGAATAATAATTAAAGTTATGGTGAATTCGGATAATGAGTAAATTTAAGCCAAATCTCTTAATTAAAAATGGACGAGACCGTACCTTGGACCTTTTTTTTACTAATGAACCAGTTTTATTAAATTAGAAGAATCACCAACATTTTTCGTAATTAATGATATTCTCCACAAAGCAATAGAAATAATATTGGAAACCAATGTGAATAACAGTTCCAAAATTACCAAAACCGGAAACCGTATTACAACTTCAGAAACGCCAATTCGAATAGTTTACAACAATATTTTGAGCAAATAAATTGGAATGCCGAGTTTAAGAGCAATGACATAGAATGTGAAATTTTTGTACACACATCTATTTAAAGGAATTGATTTATTTATTCCGGTGTCTTTGCACAAACCGAACAAATATCCTACATGGCATGACGATCAACTTATCAGTATTAAAATCAAAAAAGATAAGGCTTATAAAGAAAACCTCAAATTATGTTCCAAGGATAGTAAACAGAAATTTACTGCAATAACTGAAATTTTGATCTGAGATACAGCTATATTCACAATCTAAAGGATACAATAAAAGGCGATCCTAGACACTTTTGGAAATTTTCTAAAACCAAATGCGACACTGATAACCGCCTGGCTGGAATTTAATGCTCAAAAGACTTGTGATCCACTGGTCATAACCAACATGTTTGCTAAGTTTTTTCAATCTGTTTATAAAGCAGAGGACATTGATAATTATAAAGATCCAACAACTAGTGAATATAAATTGTGTCCCGATAAGAAGTTCAGACTTAAACATTTAATAAAACAAAAACGGCTTAATGTATTTCCAAATCTATTGTTTTCTTTGAAAGTACAATTATCCTGGTTATTTATGAAAAATGTTTTCAATCAAATGGGAGCCACGGCTGGCCTTGGCGTACTCCATGCGGTCAGTCCAATTTCTGAGCACATTTTGGATTGTGTGCGGATCTATTTCGGCAGGGGTTGCTTCAATATTGGCTTTCAAATGCTCAATTGATTGTGGATTGTCCGTATAATACTTGTCCTTCACAGCACCCCACAAATAAAAATCCAAAGGCATCAAATCATAGCTCCTTGCCGGCCAATTCATGTCACCATTTCGACTGATAATGCGGCCATCGAATTTTTGACGCAGTTTCGCTATTGTGACGCATGATGTGTGGCATGGCGCACCATTTTGCTGGAACCAAAGATCGTCCAAACCAATAGCTTTAAGATTTGGCCACAAAAAAATGTTAACATGTGGCGGTAGTTGATTCCGTTGACCGTAACGGTTGCGCCAGCCTCATCTTCCAAAAAATACGACCCAATAATGCCGCCACGCTACAAGCCGCACCAAACAGTCACACGCAATGAATGCATTGGCTTCTCCACATATCCGTGTGAATTTTCCGATACCCAATCGCGACAATTTTGTTTGTTTACGAACCCACCGAGATGGAAATGCGCCTCGTCCGAAAAGATGATTTTTGGGCAAAATCTTCATTAATTTCGAGTTTGTAAAAGGCCCAAACAGCGAATCGATATCGAAGCGGACGGTCACGGGGCTTCAATTGCTGGACCAATTAACCTTTATAGGGCCACAAACCGAGATCTTTACGCAGAATTGTTTGCATGGAAGATCGGCTGACGTTCAATTCCGATGTACGGAAATTTACTCGACACATCGAGCCAGGAGACATCCAGCGAACATTGGTAGGCCTCGGAACAGGATGTGGTCCTGATGAAATTCTGGCTTCATTTTTAAAAATTCTAAAAATTTGGCAATTTCTCTAAGCATTCAATCAATCATGAAAATTGGTAACTGTTCCACAAAAGTGAAAAATAACTAAAGTGACGCTTATTTTCAAAACTGGATCTAGAAATGACATTTCTTGGTACAGAGGTATAACATCTATATCCGCTATACCTAAATTATTTGAACTATTATCATGCAATCCATTCAAAGTAATTCTTCCGCGGTATTTATCACAATATCAACATGGTTTTATGCCTAAAAGATCAGTATCTTAAAGAAATTGAGTAGAACAAACAAGTTGACGTAATATAAACCGACTTTGCAAAAGCTTTCGACTCCATCAGCCATTGGAAAACTTTGGAACACATTTTCAAGTTCGGATATTCTAGCCAGTTTGAAGCCTGGTTCAAATCTTATTTGAGTAATCGAATCCAATATATTGAAATAGGAAATAAAATGTCGAACAGAATACCAGCAACCACAAAGCTCGCCTACGTTGTTCCATGAATTTTCACAATCTTCATTAATGGTATTACTGAAGTAATAAAGCATTCCAATATCCTGATGTTCGACTAGATGACCTCAAAATCTACAAAGCCATCGAGTCAGTCGATGGTGCCAATAAACAACAGGAAAATATTGACAACCTAGCGTTATGGTGCCTGTTTAATTCTCTGAGTCTCAATATTGGAAAGTGCAAATCTCTATCATTTAACCGAAAAACAAACCGATCTTCGATTTGGGTTCCGCTAGCTTTAGATTAGACGATCTGAAGTTTGTCCAAGAACGAGTGAAGTCCAACATTTTTTAATGGGGCATTTGATTAGGTCATAATGAGTCTAAATTTATTTTTATGTCAATTGATCTTGTTTAGCGTTCTAATTTCGTTTTAGGCCCGATTTTAGATTTACGTTCTGCTAGCTTTGAAGTAAAAAAGCCTTATGCTTTTTCTTGAATGATCAGAATAAAAAAATTTAAATAGGGCATTTATTTAGCCTAAAATTAACTTTTAATTTTCCAATTGTTTTAAATCATTTTTTGAAGTTTAACGTGAAATTTAACGTAAACGACGAAAACGTCTCGACGTAGAGACGGAAACGTCACAATGAGCGAAAATTGTTTTACGGGGTAAATAATCACTATAGCTACATAAACAATATATAACAGTAATGAAAATTACTTTGACTGTCTTATTTTATTCTCTTCTAGAAAATTTAATGTAATTGATTTTGAATATGTATAAACCTTTAAATTACACAGAATGTGGTATAATGTAGCATGTCTAATACCGCACTACAAAATGGGTGTATACGTAATAAATTGCATTTTATTGATTGTGCGCTCCCAACAATAACATGAAACGAACTACTGTAGGGTAAATAGAGAAGCTATAAATTAAGAAAATAAATCCCATTTTCGCTGAATTGACTCCGTATATATAGCATCATAAATGACCCGAATGAACCCATCTAACATAATTTTAATTTCTATAATGTTACATCTTGCGAGAATTTATGTTCATAAACGAGCTTATAAGGTAGGTCAAATACGTGTCATCCAAACAATAATCTCCTTTATTATTCCAAAGGTAATTGAATTTACTAGGAAAGATTAAGCTACCTACTACATAAACGTGTAGCCACAACGAAATTTATCTATTATGTGAGTAGCGGTATAAGCGGATAGAGACACATCTTTCGCCATAGTGTTGATAGTGTTATGTATAGTACGAACGCTATTTGCATGTAATACAATAATTTTAATTCCTTTCTGTATCATTTATAAAAAAGATTAGCCTAAGGAATTAAGGAGAACAATGTTTGCAGAGCCATTTTTGATGTCACGTAATTCATTAAATTAATTAAAATTATATTTCTTGATTATATTGATTTTCGTTTTGTTACAATAATGGCGACTTATATAGATTTTCATTCCTTCGAAATTTCATTTTCTGGATGTAGATAGTTTGGTCGATCGGATCAGAGTGTTTTCTTACTTATATCAATTTAGAATGGTGATAAAGTTGGATTAATATAGTTTTGATATTGACCATCGTTTGTAACAGGGGATTATACAATACTTAAATATGGTGTAATGTTTCTTGTCTTGAAATTACTCTTGAAAATTTTCTTTGATATACAGAATTCAATTCAATGATCAATAATTTTCGAAATGACGTTACTTCTAGCAAAACATATTACCTACAAACAAGTTTCTATATCTGGGTCATTCGCGCCAGAAATCCCATATTGGAAATCTCAGTATTTACTTATTTTTTTCGAGTAGTATTTGGTTGTGTAATTTTGAGTGTCTAACGATGAAATGTGTGCTCCTTTCCGAGATGTTACATTCAGTTGTGTTGAGCTTCGTAACCTTTGCTTCTTCTATATTCGTGGCGTAGTTGATGATCCGAATTTTCGTCTTATCGTTGCGATTTATTATGATTATGAATACACCAGTGATGACAGAGCGCTCAAATTTATACTTATTACAGTTCATTCCATTGTATACAAGCGTACAAAAGCATTTTAGTGGGAAATATTCAGAAAAAAAGTTATCCGCAATGGAATTCAAGCGTAATAGTGTGATTACTCAATATTTGGCTGGAAAACCACAGCCGCAAATTGTTAACCAGTTAAAACATCTGCATGTGAATAAAATGTTTGTGTATCGCACCATAAATCGTTATAACGATACTGGCAGCATTGCAAAACGCCATGGTAGGTGGACCGAAATGCACTGCAACATCGCTGGCTATCATTCGGAAGGTGAAGGCCAAATTGGCTCGGAATCCGCGCCGTAGCGGCAGAAAAATGGCTAGTGAGGCGAACATTTCGCTCGAACGAATGCAGCACATATTGGAAAATCATCTTGGACTAAAGACCTTGAAATTCCTTTAAACGTATGAACTCACAGATGCTCAAAAAAAGTTAGATTGGAAAGAGCAAAGGAGTTGTTACGCTTGCACGAAAGTGGTGATTTGCCGAATTTGGTTTTCTCCGATGAGTCACCGTTCTTATTGAGCAATATGTGAACAAGCAAAACGACCGGATTTATTTGCCCGGCCGTTCTACCGAAAATTTGACCAACGGATTGCCACTCGAAACCAAGCGCCGCCGATGGTGATGGTTCGGGCCGCTGTAACGGCCGAAAGCCGTTGTCCGCTCGTTTTTTTGGACTGTGGCATCAAGATAAATGGTCAAATTTATCGGGATCATGCGTTGGAAGGAGTGTTGAAGCCTTGGGCACTAAACCACTTCGGCCGCAGAGCCTGGACATTTCGACAAGCAATTTTCTTGACATCTCATTAAGATTGGCTGAGAAACAACGTTCCGTGGTTCATTTCCACTGTCCAATGGCCACCAAATTCACTGGATGCAAATCCGATAGATTTCTCGGTTTGAGGTATTATGAAGAGCAAGATTGGGACAAAAAAATATCAAAGTGTCGATCATCTCAAGCAAGCGCATCGCCGGGAATGGGCCAAAAAACCGCAGAGCCACTTTCGTGCTGCATGCAATAGCTATGTCGGCTGTTTGAAGGCCATAATCGCGGCTAAGGGTTGCCAAAACGAAAACTGCTAATGCAATTCGAAAATTTAAATATTTGTGAACATTTTTTACTTTGATTCAATAAAATTCATTAACAAATAAAAATTCTGTGGCGTTTTGTTTTGGTGACACTTCTACTTTGGTCAGCCACCCTGTATATTCTCGATTTTGCAATATTTCATTACCGGCGGCACTTGCATTATTGTCCTTTCTTACGATTACAAATACTGTGTTGTTGATTGAAAAGCTCATGTAGCTCACTCTATAAGTTATGTCCCGTTGAGGTTTTAGCTTTAATTTCTAAAACCAACGTTCTCGTTGTATTGGTTGAGCAGAATTATTCCTTATTACATTGATGGTTGTGATGTGTTGATTGTTGCTATTGTTGCATTTGTAGTTTGTTCGGTAGGCACGTTGAATTACTAATTTCCTGAGGGATGTGGTAAATATAGAGTAAACATTTGTTATTACACGCAAAAAAAAAACTACTGTACTTTGCTCGCGAAGCGCTAAGCTAACTTAAAATTGTCAATTCAACGTAGTTTGTTGTAAGGTTAACCAATCCATGCTAAGTCATATTAGCATATGCTTAGTCAATTAAACAAAACCGAAAAAGTAAAATTATATTTATCAAATTACCATTTGTTTTATTCAAATAAAAAAGCATTTGTAAAATTAACTACGGGACAGGATATTATAACGGAGGCTTAAAATTATGAATTTACTTATCAATATGATAATATGATTATTTAATTTAGTATATATATAAGCTTAAAAATTTCAGTATAAATTTTAGTATTTTAGGAAAACCAAAAAAGTAAAAATAACATTTTTTTTTTAAATTAATTTGAGTTAACTATTTTGGTTAAGTTACATGAACATACGAATTAAGAATGTTAAAAATATGAAAAGACTATGAAACATAAAAGTAATCGGGTGATATATATATATATATATATATATATATATATATATATATATATATATATATATATATATATATATATATATATATATATATATATATATATATATATATATATATATATATATATATATATATATATATATATATATATTGATATTTTAATATAATTAATAATAAGTTAATAATAGCGTTTCATTTTAATTCTATAGCATAATCCTTTAAAATGGAAATATGTTTATGCAAAATAATAAATAGTATGATCTGGTTTTCTTATAATCACAATATTTATTGAGCTACTAATATTGATGAAACAAATCGAAATGCACTGTTAAATACCATTAGAGGCACAACAAAGAAGACCAATTTAGAAATATTTGTTTAACTTCCTGATATACAAATTTTTTCACAACAACTGGCTGCATCTTGAATTTGTAATATGAATCTGAGTATTTTTATATTCAAGATCTTTTGTTCACGTATAAATATATCTGAAATTTTCTACATTCAATTAAATGTTGGATTTCAAATAAATCATAATAGTTTAATCATTAATTATTAAACGTAATTCAAACAGCAACATGATTTTTTAATTTATTTGATAAGCTAATTTCACATCTAAATTTGTCATTTTACTTGTCATGTTTGTTAAAATGCAGTATAGATATGTAAATTAAACTAAATATTTGTAAACTTATCCTGTCAAGTTGTAAATTTAACTTTCCTTACAAATTATTTCAGGCCAATCGCATTTATGGATCGTCGACTAACTCCATATTTCATTGACTTAGAATTACATTTAGTTAAATAAACAATGCATCAGGATACTTTTACAAATATTATTGTTAAAGTTAACACCCTATATGCCACATTAACATAGCTGGCAAATCTTTATGTGAATTTAGCTTAGCAAATAAGTTACAATTATTACCTTATGCTATATTAACTTAGCAGAATAGTTACAATAACAAAAATTAAGTAACGGAATGATCGTTAGTTCCGATGTGAAATTTCATCATAGTTCGTTTAGATGTGAAACAGTGTAGTTGTAATATGTAACAAGATGCAAAATAATCAAATAAAGTGTTAAAAAGAATAATTTATTGAATTTCTAAGTGTTATTTTTCAAAATTATAATATTGCTTAAGTGAACAAATTACATACGACATGACAATTTTAAATTAAAGGAGAATTATATGATAAAATAAAAGGTAAGGATAGTTTAATTAAAATAAAATAAAAATGGCTGCATATGCATATACTGTAAACCGCGTGGTTAGCGCAATGTTTAAAATTTTACGTTTACAAAATGCCTCGCGTTTTTGTAAAATATAATATTGTGGTGATAAATTGAGTTTCTATATCGTAATAAAACTTATTATATTTTACTCAGCCATTTATTCCTTTTTTTACAATTTCTTAATATTTAAAAACTTTTATATACGAGTAATATATATCTATATATTATATAAAATTTGTAGATATATGCTTATATTTTTATTTCTTTTTATACAATCAAAAATTTCAGATTAATATTTACTTCGAAACTGTCTATCCAAACTGTCGAAAAATGTATTCAATATGGGACACCTTTTTTACATAATAATCAAAGTATTCTTTGAACGAATATAAAGCAGAAAGACTATAAGACACATACTTCAATCAACCAACGAAGAGACCTAGTTAATTCTGGTAAGGCAATTTATTCATTTAATATTAATATTTCTATTATTTTTAATTTAATATACCTATACCTTTCATATATATCTACGGAACAATAATCGTTCCGAATCTGTTTTTGATCGGTCTGTATTCTGACGCTATCATTAACTTATTAACTTACTCACGAGGTCCTTTAGTCTCTCATTGGCGCACACTTTTTGCTTAAGCAGATCATTCTTAATTGGCAAGTATCGTTTTGTTCGGTGACTCCGATTTATTATCCATTGGTATAGGCCGCCGTAAAAGTTTTTAGAAATAGTAATAAAAATTTAAAAAATTTCATCAAAAATTGCTTTATTGCATTTCAAAATATTCGCCTTTAGGATCTATGCAATTTTTGCATACGCTCAAACCATTTATCGAAACACTTTTGCCAGTCCGAATATGATAGCTGCAAAACATGGTTTTTGAACGCTTCAATCGCTTCTTCAGGCGATAAAAATCGTTGTCCAAGCATCTTATCTTTGATTATTGGGAACAAGAAGAAGTCATTGGATGCCAAATCGGGGTTGTAAGGAGGATGACCCATCAATTCGGATCGTTTGAATTCTCAAATACTCGCTTGTTTGATATGATGTGTGTGAGCTCGCATTATCGTGATGCAAAATGATTCGCGGTTTTAGGTTGTTTTCTTTCAATTTGTTGAAAACCTCGGGCAAACAAATGGTCGTATACCAAGAAGAATTGACTGTCTTTTGGTTTTCATGAGCTACAGTAGCCTCATGATCGGTTTTCGTGAAGCAACACGCTACCATTTGCTTCCCAACGCATGTGTGCGTCTGTCAACAAATGTGGAATCCAACATGCCCATAGCTTCCGCACCTTTAAATGTTCGTGTAAGTTCGTATGTACGCTGGTGTTACTCCAAAAATGTTACTATTTTTGACTGACTTAGTGATTTGCATCGGAAAGTATTACCATTTTCTAAAACCTTAACGGCAGCCTATGTATGTATATTAAGTCCCACTTTAATTTCCAAAATATTTATCTTACATACGGAATAAATGCTTTATATAAAATTCTAAATGGATTTTTAACATTCACTCGTATTGTATGTTGGTTTTTTAAATACAAATTGTTAATTTATGTAAACAACACTAATCATGTTTTAAAATGTTATTATAATATTTTTCAGATACTTACAACATGGATATATTAAATTTAATTAGTGTGCTAATTCCACCAGCAGTACGTGAAACATCCAATAAAAAGTTTATTGATGACAGTCAACGATCGTTTTTAATGAAAGTTGAAAATTTAACTCAAATGAACGTGAAAATCGACAAACTTCAAACTACTTGCGTCCAGGAGAAAACAAAAATGCAACCGCTGCTGAAGCAATTGGAAAAGAATCGGATGTATTTCCATTTATCGTATCAGTTGATGAGCATAAATATATTTGCGGTTCGTTTTTAGAGACCTTGGATATATATTTTAGATTGTATCAAATATTTAAATTAGAATACCCACAACCGTGTTACAATATTTGATATTTATCCAAATGTATTTTTACAAAATAATTACTATTTATGATAGGGTTGTACCGTTAGTTGCAACTTTGATAAGCGATTTAGAAAATATTGTTAGAGGCTTATCATTTTAATATACTATATATTTAAATATTATTTTAATTTTCATTTTTAATGAACTGCTACATTTTTTTAAAATAATATTTATACTGTTGAATTTAAAAAATTTTATTGTTAACGAAATTGAGCGTGAATTTTAAATATTAAATTTTTTATTTTTTAATAGTTGAATACATTTTTTATAGAAAATGTTATACTGTAAATTGATAAAACTATATATTAAGACCTATATTTTAGAATAAAAGAGTCAACAAGAAAATATTCTTCAATGTAGAATAAACATTATGAATTTAATAATTTGAGAATAAATTATTTAAAATACGAAAATACATAATGAATTTTCGGTTTAATCCTGACTTACCTGTCCAATGTAATATATTATAAATATTATATAGTGTTTTTAAATTGAATTGACCTATTGTATGTTATGTTGAATCCTTTAATAAATTGGCGGAAATATTTAGCAAAATAAAGAAATATTTCGTGCAAACTAAAATTAGTTTTGTTTTAATGCTTTATTTGATTAGTATGATTTCATTTCCAATAGGATCTTAGATTAAAATTTAATGCGAGGTTTCAATTAAATAGCAAATGTTTCTATATATATATATATATATATATATATATATATATATATATATATATATATATATATATATATATATATATATATATATATATATATATATATATATATATATATATATATATATATATATATATATATATATATATATATATATATATATATTATATATTTTACTATAGTGCTAGGCATAATTGTCTTTGCTATTTGACAAATTTAACTTTTGAAAGATACGTTAATTTCACTTATTGCTGAATTATTTCTACTTCACAATATGTATAATTCAACATTTCAAAGATTCGTTAATCTAACTATAGCTGTGGTAATTTTACTTCGAAAAATAGTTCATTTTACTATTATGGTGTTTGTTAATTTCACAATACACTTTTTACATTTTAACTAACATAAGTTAATTTCACCTTAAAGATTTGCTAATTTTACAGTTTGTTTAGTATGGCGTAATCTATAAGATAACTTAGCGATTTCCTATTGACGCTTTTAATTAAGTAACACTATCTTTGCATTTATGTGAACTAGAAAAAAAGTTATGATTTTATTTTACTATATGCAACGCTATCTTAACAATATGAAAATTGTATTATTCACAAAATGACCGGTAAGTTGAGTTTGCAACATTTTTCTTGATAAATTAGCTTAGCTTTTATGTTAATAACAGCGTATTATTTTTTTGCGTGTACTAATAATTTTAATATTGGAAAAATCTAATGCCACTTCTGGAGTAGAGTAAGGCAAATTTACATTTTCGATTATGTCTGTCAATTTGTATGTAGTTTTATTTCTGATTTTTAAAGTAGACGATAATTTATTATACCAGTCTTTGTCCAGTGAATGATATGTGATATACATACAAAAAACTACAAAAATATGTAACTACCAAACGCATCTACAGTACAAATTAAAATTAAATTATATCCGGTGGTGTACTGTATACGAATTACGAATGGCAGAATGATTATTTGCATGTTGCGTTTTCAACATATTCAAGTTAAGAATTCTGATTGAATTCGAAGTTAAAAAATACAACTTTATTCTTTTCACATCAAAATTACAACTAAAAACTAATATTAAGATTTACATAAAATTTAAAGTAAAATGAAATTTGTTATTGTTGAATCAACACTTTTGGCTTTCGCGTGCACTAATGGCACGTTGTGCTGATGAAGCATTCCCAATGGTGTCAATTTAGGCACGTTGTGCTGATAATGATGTTAGGATGGGCACGTTGTGCTGATCCAACATAACGGTGGTATTAACTTTCATGTGCCCTTATGCATCCGGAAGTGGACCTGCCTGCTGAGCTGCGACTGTATGATGTCTTATTTTTCCAAGCATTATGCAAGTATTAACAGCAAAAATTACTGTGAGGTTCAAACATATCGCTACGTAATGGTGATTGTCATGCACATTTATATCAACTGTTGATGTCTCTAACAGTCCCTTTTTCTGCTGAGTTGAGGTCTCTATAACTTCAATTTCCGATAGGATTGTTGTTGACGTAGATTTCACCTCTGTCCTGTGGTTTTCGTTTATCAAATCACTTAGATTAAATTGTGACATAAATTATATTTCGAATTTACTGCTAGATGCCCTAAATTCACAAGTAAACAGTAACTAAACGGCATTTATTGGAAGTATTAAATTTTGCTTTAATTGGTAAAAAAGTGCATCTGAAGCACATCAAATGCTTGTCGAAGTTTACGGTGTCAATGCTTCAATCGATAAATCATGTAAAGAATGGTTTCGACGCTTCAAAAATGATGATTTCAATGTTAAAGGTAAATCTCGTTTGGGATGAAGATCCAACTCAAACGCAAGAGAAACTTGCCGGTACATTGGTGGTGATTGAAATCTATGAGCATGATTCAAAAGCAATGCAATTGGGTCCCTTATGAATTAAAACCAAGAGACGTGGGAAGGAGATTTCTTTCTTGCGAGCAGCTGCTTCAAAGCCAAACAAGGAAGGATTTTTTATATCGTATAGTGACTCATGAACAAAAGTGGATTTTCTACGGTAACCCCAAGAGAAAAATATACTGAGCTTCGTCCGGGCAACCGTTGCCATCGACCTCAACACCAACACCAAAGACGATCATTCATGGTTTGAAGGTTATGCTGTGTATCTGGTGGGTTCAAAGAGACGTTGTGTACTATGAGCTGCTACAACCTGGCGATTCCATTACGGGCGAGCGGTTCAGTCTACAATTAATTTGCTTGAGCAGTATATTACGAGAAAAACAATCGGAATATGAGGAAACGCATGATACAATTATTCTTCTGCATGACAATACCGGCCTCACGTTGCAAATGTTGTAAAAAATATTTGAAAACGCTCAAGTGGAATATTTTACCGCCTCTGCCGTATTCTCCGGACATTGCTCCTTCTGATTACTTGTTGTTTCGCCGAATGCAATACGATTTGGCAGGTCACCGGTTCACGTCTTTCGAAAAAATTGAAAATTGGCTTCAAACTTGAATAGCCTCAAAAGACGCAACGTTTTTCCGAGATGGGATTCGAAAATTGCCTGAGAGTTGAGAAAAAGTCGTAAGCAGCGATGGACAATATTTTAATTATTCTGTTTATTTTAAAATAAATCCATTTTTAAAATTAAAAAAATGGACCGAATTAATTTGTACTCCCATTATAATTTCTAATAGGATTAGGTCTTATATGTATGTCTTGCTGCATCAGAGACCAGAAACGTGGTGAACCGAACAAGTGGTGCAGTGGTTACAGCTTCGTCACTTGGACTGGGAAGTACATCGATTACGATCGGTGATGTTAATAAAACACAAGTAAGACCCTCTGTTGGAGTGCAAATTCAGCGCCGACCCACCATCTATGTCAGTGTACAGGTACAGTGTACAGCTTGCAATGTGCAGGTGGTATACTGCATTGTGGGAATAGGTGGTGTGTGCGTGAATGAAAAGGGAGTGTTATTTGCTCTTCAAAGGACATTAAAATATATTGGACGTAGTAACGGGCTCTTAAAAAACCCAAGCCATTTTAGTTCTGTTCACAAACCGGTTTAAAAATAAAACTGGTGCTATGCAAATACGATCAAGTGTCGTATATAATACATTACATTACTGGTCTCTGATACACCAAGATATGCCAGGCCGTAGCTATTTGGATATTATAGAAAATAAATCTGGTCCAAACCATCATAGATGTGTTCACAACAAGCAAAACCAGTTTTAAAATAAAATATGTGATGCACCAAGACATTCCAGGTCGAACCCCTATGGATATTATGGAACTTGAACCACACAGACCAAAACATCATTGCTTTGTTCACAACATGCAAATCTGTTTCAAATTAAAACTAGACCTAAACAATACGAGATCGTGTTAAATAAAATACACCTTGTTACTGGCCTCCGATGCAGCAAGACATACCAGGCCTAATCTCTTTGAATATTTTATAAAATCTATACCACACTGGACCCAAACCGTCATAGCTCCGTTCACAATGTGGAAATTGGATTGAAATTACAACTACAGCTACTGCCCCCGAAATATCCGGACGGGCGAGGCCAGTTCTTTTTGAGTCCCTCACAAAACTAGAGCTTATCAATATGACCCAGGGTCGCATAGAATACATTCTGTCAGTGGCCTTTCATTAAGTATGTTTTTACAGCACGATGAATAGCTCTTCGTTATTTTAGAATACGATACCGCATTGACTAAAATCAACCGTTGTTAAACGGAAATTGTTTTGACATTTCGGACACGTCCAGTCGCTGTTTTGTTAAGTGGAAAATTTTTGGATCAACGAGCTGACCCACTTTTTAAAATTTTAATTTCTAGACTAGAATAAAATGTCGAGTTTGAACGAAATTACAATATTAAATTCTGGGCTAAGATATCATTCCAGTTTTAGTGTTACCCGATGGTATTTTATTTTATTTTACTGGCATGAAATTCTAGGCTAACTTCACATACATTTTTTGTTGGTATTCTCTCTTGAACCAAATTGGACACTGTTTCACCACAGAACCACCCACCTATCACAAATATTTTTTTTCATTAATTGAAGGAAAGTAGAGAACTAGAAATTGTTGAAATTTATTCTAGCAGGTTGTGAAACCAATAGAAACGAAATAATTGGTAAACGAGACCGTCGTGAATTTCAGTTAACGAAAAAGAGACATAAACTTTGATAAAATATCGAAAATGTGAACAAACCATTGGTCTTTTTCTGCATTTAAATGCTAAAACAAAAATCTACATTTCTGAATTTGGAGTTTCTGGTTTCTTTAAAAATCAAAACTGCTACAGTATTTTTCTTAAAAAGCACTTGACTTCATGCTTAGCTGAGTAATAGTTTAGTTGTTTGCTGTCTAATTCTGATTAAAGCTAATTTACCGTAAATATTCGTCTAAATTGATTTTGCAATTCTTCATTGATTTGGGTCCTTTAATCGTGGAGCCGCAGATTTATTGTTAAACGTTGCCATGCGTATTTCTATTTATAAAATATTGTTTGAAAAATCAAATAAATCAGGTGATATTGTAAAAATCGCTGGCCTAGCACGGCCATTAAGCAACGGCAATAATAATTTATTAGAGTTACAAGAATTCCATTGAACAACAAGTTTTCAATCTTAATAATAAAATTTTTGTGACAAAAGCTTTATACGTATACGGTATATGAAGTGTAATAAATTTTCTAATAAAACCAAACACACATTACACATAATCTCGAAGCTTATAAAGCTAAAAAAAATTTTATTTAACAAATTCAATTTATCTTTTTATTTCAGAAGAGAATGGTCTTTCCTAACATCGATCTATATGCCAGGATCCATGTTACCTCTCAGGTCACCTGAAAAGGTTTACATTATAATAAATGAGTGTATGGGCATCTTTTATATTGGACCTTAATGCTGTGTGGAATAAAAATGATAGGTTTGTAAAAAAATTGAAAGAAAATCTCGTAACTTGTCCAAATCACAATTATATACTGATGGGTGGTGAGTGTATGTATCGGTCACAGTTTAGAAGAATAACGTTATTGTGTAAATAATTTTCTAAGAAACCGGTTGCCGTCGTCTTAAGTAAAGCTTTTATTTATTTTATAAAGATTTTTTGGGACATTTTTATTTGTTATAAAAAATAGTGCAAAATAAAAAACATATAATTTTGTTATTGAACTTTTGTTATATACCATGAATCTATTTGAGATCTTTATGATGTACCTACATAAATTTGTTTCTTCAATAACATTGGATTTACCTTTTATAACAAAGCTTATTTTAAAAACATTTTAATTTTACTACAAAAAAAGTTTTTCAATTAATAAGAGTAGGGAGGCGAGAAAAGGGATTTCGGGCAGAATACAAAATAATTTTTTATAATCTTGGACAAATTAATTTTAGTTTGATTACAGTATAACCACAAATGAACCATCAATTACGGATTGGTGAAAATAATAATTTCGTTAGTTTGTAATGAATAATCAATCGGGCCCTTCAACCTTTTAAAACTAAATAGTTTTCATATTTTTCATCATCAATCAGGCTCCTGCTCTGATTTTGTTAGGAGTTAATCAGTGGTGATTACGATTATGTAAATTATGCAACGAGATCTGAAGTATCGGTTGTTACCAGAATTTTACCCAATCAGAGGCTTTCTGGCGGTCGTCTGTGCTAGGCCGTGAAGTTGATCGAAGTTATATTTAGTCTTGATAAACCGCGAGAGAATGCTATGAAAGAATCAAGAAAATGGAAAAATAAGATGAAAGAAACGATCGTTATAATCGTTGGGACGGATGACCCCTGTTAATTGTTTCAAATAAAAGCCAGACAAGAACACAAGTTAATATCCAATTGATTCGTTTTTGAAATTAACAGTTAGCAACAAAAATTACTCTATTGACATTACTCTCGAATATTTTTTTGCGTGATACACTATGCTTTTCCCAGGTTCATCGGACACTTCGCATATACAATATTCCCAACACACCAACGGATAACGCCTTTCCTAAATTCGGGACACATTTTTGGCAAACATTTTTTTAATTGTTGACTGAGATTTAACTCTCTGTTACAACTTCGCAGATTATATTTATGCCTTACAATTTTTTTGTGAGCATTTCCATCCGGATTAAATATGAACTTTTTCTATCTGATTGTGCCACCGCTCTGCGCTTGATAGATCAAGATTCACATCGCTCAAATCATTAAATTTGCCAAGTTTAACATAGCCACAACCACTAGCCGCGCCGATGGAATGTAGTTGTTTATACTAATCATTACGGGTTTCCGGTACGTAAGCTCTAATTATTACAAAATAAGTCGATTTATCCTCTCACAAGCGTTCGATTAAAAGACCGAAGATAGATAACGAGATTTTTTCTGTTCGAGAAATTTACATACTTTAGTCGCTGTGGAAATGCACATTAGCTCTAAAAACACAATTCGAGAAAGATGATCCTATTAGAATGAAGAATGAAGCTACTACAAAATTTTAAACGGGTCCAAAAATCAATGTATAATTTTTGCCGAGAATATTGAGAAATCTCAATATTTCAAAATAAATTCCCATTAATGGGCGTTAAGTAGCATTCGTTGATTTGCATCTTTTGTAAGTTTCGCAAGAAGTTATAATTTGTGAAACGTCTTGCCTCATCCTAGCCCGGTATAGATGAATCAGAGTTATTGTTATGTAGTGAGTAGTGAATCAGAGTTATTCTTCTTAAGTTAACGTTTATTGTGTCTGTATTAAATTCGATTTTCATGCTAAGTTCGACCTTAAATTGTTCTTGACAACCAAAACTCACTCACTAATTAAAACGCAGGTCTTGTACGACAAGATGTAAAGAGAAACATGTAATGCCTTTTTTAAGACTCCCGCGAGCGAGACGTCCGGAAAAAAACCTCAGTACCGTTGTTCACTTGAAACTGGCGTGGTTGTGATAATGGTAAAAATATAATCATCTTCATATTGCCTAATTCGCTTGACACTCAACACAGCAGGAATGCAATCAAGTTCCATGATACTATAAATGCGTTGCCCATTGAGTTTCTTCGAAAAAAAGCAAAGGGATGGCTTTCGTCGTTGGATGTCTTCTGAAACAACATGCTCTCTATTTCAGTGGTAGACACATCACATTGTATAAAGAACGGTTATTGAAAGCTGCATAACACAAAACTGGTGACAAACGTAGAGCAGATTTCAAGCAGTTGAAATACTGCTTCTGACTCTATGCAGTCCAAATAAATTTTAAATTATTCTTAACAAATCTCTAAGATACTATATATGTATTAGCTTGTCGAAGTAGTTGGGTACTTTATTTAATAAATTGATGTGCTCCTCTAATGTATCTTTCGTAATCATAATAAGACGTCCAAGCACATGAAGTCTGAGAGTGCATTTCTTGGACCATCCCTTGTTGCTTTAATCTTCACATCATTTGTAACGGGTTACGCAAGTCAAATGGCATAAGTGTGAATGAATACAGTGCTCGGCTGGGCGGCGTCTTTCGAAGGATCGAAATAAATCTTGCCTCAACAACACATCGATGATAGATACAGGATAAGCATCCTTTTCTGTAACCGCGTTGACAGGAACGAAATAAACTTGGTGTAATAAGTGTTGTTGATTTTCAATCAATAGATGACGATGCCGCTGTTACATTTGAGGAATGCGCAACAGATTTATTTGATTTCTGAAAACGAGATGGGAAAGAAGTAGAAAACAGATTTTGATATAAAAATCGCACCTGAAATCGATTCCGAGATTTAACTCCTGAGTTATGTTTGGTGCAATGTGAAAGGTTACTACTTCAAGTTTTCCCGCGAAAGCGACAGTTCCGAAGGTACTTTTTTGTAGTTTAAAATCATTTCAACTTGTGCATCTGCAGTTTTTATTGATGATAGAAAGGAGTGGAATTTAATACAAGAATTTATTACAGAAGCTCGGAACCTTTTCCTACGATCTAAACATTTGCACCACTAATCAATATTTCTTCGTATTATTTTTTAACGAATTTTTTGTTCGACATAAAGTCGTCAGTCAAAATACTATTCATTAATATGTTTGTGCGTCAATATATGCATCTATCTATGGAAGTTTGTAACATTAGAATTAATTAGGGTAGACGTGGACTTTGAGTTATCAAAATTATTAGGTAGGTCTACGATTGTTTTTTTGTGTGGCAGAATTCGTCGCAAAATTCGGGATGTGTATTGCACATGCGGGGTACACCACCTCTATCTTTGCCGTGGGGAACTTTTAATTCATTTTGTAAACCCCTGGAAAAGATTTCCCGGCCCATGATTTAATTGTCGATCTGGCATTATTGGGCCTCTTACTTCGCATCTGAACCAAAACCGTTGACGAAACAATCTTGATAACAATAATTGGGCTATAGACAATTCAAGTAAAGCTGTTTTATCGTAATATACCACCTACGTTGCAAATTGTATATCACAGATCCAAGATTTGTCATCACAAGATACTCGTATATTTGGTATTATGTACCCTCGTCCGCAGACCCGTCAGATATGGCTAATCGAGAATTAATTCCTTCAATAATTAAATTTAAAGCTCAAACTGATAAAATTGAGTTACGAAAACTAAGACTTTAATTGCAAAATCTATAGCTCATTCTACAATGCCAATATTCGAGAAATGTTTAGTATAAACTTATTCTACGTGTCTTTGGATATAAGTTCTTCGTTCTATAGATTGTTTGATCCCTCTCTTGATACTATCACCAAGGAGTGGAATAGCTTCTTAGCGCAGAACGTAAGAAGTTACGCCCCTATGTCCATCTAGGTCAACCCCTAGATATCTCACAGACTTGATCATTTTCATGTTTCGACCGTTTAAAGATATTGATGGAGGTCGACAATAGTCAAATTTGCCTTTTAGCTGCAGCATGGTTGTTTTCTCTGCAGCTAGTGACATTTTATTTTTTTCACACCATTGATTCATTTTGTTAATTGCGATTTGACCCTGACGTTGAAATTCGAGTCTCGAGTTGCCATGCACCAGGATGACTTTGTCATCCGCGAATGCAATTTCGTTTAAGTCATCAATCATGTTTGTGTTAAACACGATATTCCCGGACCTAGAATAGAGCCCTCACGACATCCTTTTGTAATTTGTTTAGAAACGGAACCATACATATATCTGATTACTGCGGATTGGTTACTGAAGTAGCTCCTAAAAACATTCATAGTGTTTCTAGGGAGATTGTAGACCGATTAGCTTACGATGATGCTGATATCCAGGAATATACTCATAACATATTTCGAACTTTGGGTTTTGACAGTGTTGATTAGACGGACTATCGCGTCTTCAGCAGACATGCTACGTTGGAAACAGAATTGTTTGTCCGATAACAGTCCACTCTGACTTTCTCCCTAACCAGTAGTAACGTTATGGGTCTATAAGATTTCGAAGAAAGTGGATCTCTATCGCCACGATTCCTGATTACAACCATTCCACCCGTTTTCCAAACTTTAGAGAAGTAACCAAATTTTAAGCAGCTGTTTAATAATTTTACTATGCAAGGCCCTATGATGGGCCATGCCAGCTGGATTATTTCAGCTTTTAAGTTGTCAAGTCCTGATGACTTGTTGCGCTTAAAGCAAGTAAGAGCACTGGTGTCCTCTTCCCACGTAATTAGGGGTTTTCAGCATCTCTGGATGTCCAACTACTATTGGTGGTGATCTCACGTACTTCTGTTTGAGGCTCAGTTTCGTCTGGCAGAAATGAGTTGAGTAACTAAGCCAAGCGTGTGTCATGATCTAAGAGGGCCATAAACATCAACTGGTGGTCAACACGTTAATAAAATCAAGGAATTGGTGCTCGAGAATCGATGATTAACAGTCAAAGACCTTACTGGCATCGTTAAATTATCGGAAGGATCGGTGAAAACTATTTTGAAAGATCATTTATACCTAAGAAAAGTGAAAGCACGATTGATTCCAAAATCACTCAATTTTTTGGAAAAACAGAGTCGCGTTGCTGTCTGTGAAACAATGCTTTCCAACTACCTGGACGTCATGAAACGTATTATAACTGGCGATGAGTCTTGGATCTTAGCTTACGACCCGGAAACAGACGATCAATCGGCCTAATATCGTGCGAAAGGTGAGCCGAAGCCGAAAAAACCACGTCCAAGCCAGTCGAAAATCAAGGTGATGTTGACAGTTTTGTTCGATTATCGAGGTGTGGTGCACTCCGAATTCCTTCCGATCGGCCAAACTGTCAACAAGGAATACTATTTGAGTGTTATGCGTTGTTTGCGCGAAGCTATCCGTAAAAAGAGGCCTGAGTTATGGGTCGACAACTCTTGGTTTTTGCACCACGATAATGCACCTTCTCATACTGCATTGGTTTTACGTGATTTTTTCGCCAAAAATTCCACCCATATCGTTCCGCAAATACCGTATTCGCCTGATTTAGCTCCGCGTGACTTCTGGATTTTCAGCAAACTGAAACGACCGCTCCGGGGAAACCGTTTTGAGTCAATTGAAGACATTAAATGTGAATCGCTACGATCATTGGAGGCTATTCCGGAAATTGTCTTTAACAACTGTTTCGAGGATTGGAGAAAACGTTGGCACAAGTGTAGAGGCCGAAGGGGATTACTTTGACGGGGACGAAATAGATTTGGAGAAATAAATAAAGAATTTTAAAATTATGAACATAGTCTTACTGTTTTTTGCTCACAGTATTATGCCAACCTCTTCACCATACATTGAGTCCCGTTTTTTTGGGAGGTTCTGTCTCACATTTTAAACGTTCATTAAGCATAATGCACATGGAACATAGACGGTGGCTGGTGTTTTTATTAAATGTTCTCTTTTCTAGAGACCGTTTGATTGCCGTAACAACGCGCTTTCTAGCCTTCTCTAGCGAGTTTTGCTACTTACGAAATATTTATATCACTGTAAATAACTGGTTTTGAAGCAGATTTTGCCTGTGTAAATACCGCACTTTTCTTTTTATTTATTACGTAAATGTCGGTTTTTGCATTAAACTTCATTTTTTGTCAGTACAAGGTAATGCAAGATAAATACACAAATTCGTTTAAAATTTTTTATTTAGTATTGTAGCCCTTGGAAAGACCAACCTAACGATATGTCGCATAAAAAAACTGAAAGAAAAATGTAAATAACGCACTTCGCATTTATACTACTAATTTCTCTTAATTGTTCACGAAGTTCAGCGTTCTCCTTCTCGCACTAAAACATTTTCTGAGTTGATGATCTTAATGATCTAGATAAATTGAAGCTTCGCCCAAATGGATTAAACTATAATTGGCCCACCCCAAAATCCGTTGAGTCCGCCTCCAAAGAATGTGAATTTAGCAGCATCACTACTGCGCCCCGCGATGTGATCGCGGTTAACCGCGCCCCGCGATGTGGTCGCGGTTACCTAGGTGTTACCTTAGTATACACAGATGCAACCGAAGCCCTTTTGGTACCCTTGGCCAAGAGAAAAACTCCAAAATATGGCATCTTGATTCAATAGTATAGAATATTTTACGATGCTGTTTGTTTTCCAGCTTTAAAAGTAATGCATTTAAAATGTTAATTGATCTATTGTCTTCTGAGTATTTTGTTCCAAACACATTGACTTGGGATGCCAACCTTATCAGTTTCAATTATAGGCACTCTAGCTAAATATATACAAATTATCTTAAATTGTTTCCTCTTATCATAAGTAGTTTATTACTGAGTAATCAGAGTTCCACTGGAAAAATTTGCTCCTAACATTTCATAAGAACGATAACATTTTGTAACACGAACTACAAAATTTCAAAAATATTACAAACTTACTGAAGTGAAAATATATACAAATAGAGTAAAACTTGTTATGAAAATCTTTCAAGAGGTTGCATCCATCGAACGATAACAAATCAGCAGAAGTACTCGTATGCACAAGACTTTACAAAATGCATTTGTGCAATTTCATCTTATTAAATTTACATAATATATAGCATTTTGTAACATTCTATTCGTACTTTTGTAATTTATTTATATTTGAAACTGAACACAAAAAAAGAAAATTTACTAAAAGCTCAATGAGCTTTTATCAAAACGGGATATTTGAGTTTGATTGATTTATCAACATACAGCTGAATACAGTCAGTGTATAGTTGTTAATATTTAAATCAGTTTACAGTAAACACGACCTTAAAAAAAGCTTAAAGTAACTGTAACTGCATAACATATTCGATCAAACACAAACATTTAATTTGTACTGGAGCTTTTTTCATACACAAATTAATGAATTTATGTACTAAACACATGCAACTCCTACGTTATATAGAACAGAATGCATACACAAGACTAAATTGTGTGGTGGATTACATATGTTGTAAAAAATCTTAATTAAACTTGTTTTACAAAATTTAAACTTTTGTATTATTTTTAATGTATGTGCAGAAGCTTTATTGCAGTTTAAAGAGGATAAAATTTAATTGTAAACAATTGTTTGTCATTTACAATTTGCTTTCCATTCATTATCTAGTTAGAGTAAACAACGACTTTGCTTAATTTGGTACGTACATTATGCTGTCTGTAAAAAAGTTTACCTACATTATCGATTAAGCCCATGTGTCGATATGCATCAGTTTCATACAATGATCAAATTTGAGTTATTCGTGGCAGTTTCATGCAAATATAATTTCGGTACCTGCAAATTTATTACCATTTCGCTATAAAAATTCGGAACATTTATAATGATTTTGTTAAACTGTGAGCAAATAACGAGTTCTTGTAAAACTTGCTAAAGCACATTCGTTCGTATGTTATTAACGACAGGCAGTTCAGATTACTGTTTTCTATACTGATACAATATCTTGCATTACGAATTGCATTGCGAATTGATTATTACAAAGCAGCTAGATGACTAGAGTAATCCGAACAACATTATACTTGATAAACTGAAGGCCAATCTAAATAAATCTTCGTTTGTTATAATACGTGGTTATAACTTATATCACTCCATTCATTCTACGGAAAGAGCAAGAGGTGGTTCGGTATTACTAATAAAACAAAATATAAAACACCATTTAGAATCAAATATCGAAGAAGAAACAATGCAAGTCACTACTGTAAGGATCCAAATTAAACACAGCCAGTTTACTGTCTCTGCAATATATTGTTCTTCCTGGCATAACTTGAAAAGGGGTGACTGTCATAAACTATTTACATCGCTTAGACGTGATTTTATTATTGGAGGTGACTTTAATGCCAAAAACACCTATTAAGGATCTAGACTTACGACGTCGAAAGGTAAAGAATTCCTTCAAGCAGGGCAGACATCAAAATGTGAATTTTGCTCTGGTGGTTCCCCAACATATTGGTCCAGTAGACCTAGTACACTTTTATGTAGCAAGAGGTATATCTCAGAACTACATTCACATAGAAGACAGTAATTCTCTAGTATTGGATCATTCCCCAGTTGTCATGACAGTCAGTGAAATGGTAACTCAAAGGCAGATTGCACCCAGATTAACAAATTCAAAACAAACTGGGATCTCTTTCCTGAAGTATTAGATGCAAAAATTAATCTTCAGGTAGCGATAAGAAGTTCTTACTAGTTGGAAGATGAATTAGAACAACTCAATGAAACAATTCACTATGCTGATTTCGCAAGTACCCCCATTATACAAAACAAGAAGAAGCTTAACATATTCTATCCAAAGGAAGTTAGAGAGTTGGTAAGAGAAAAAAGTAAAACCTGGCAAATAACTAGTACACCGGAGAACACACCAATTATTAAAAATTTAGGTAACAGTCTCAAATCCCTTCTTAAAGAAGTTAAAAATGCATCAATCAACAGACGTCTAGTTAGCCTAACCGATGAAAAAAATGCTAGTTATTCACTGTGGAAGGCAACGAAGGAACTCAAAAAAGCCAAAATGCAAATGCCTACACTTAATGAGGAGGATGGAGCCTGAGCAAGAGGTCCTAAAGAGAAGGCTGATCTGTTTTCCAACCACTACCAAGACAAACGGCCAAGATGATGTTGATATACGCTCAGTAACTCTCAAAGAATTAAAAGAAGAAGTAAAAAGCCACATAAATGTTAAAAAAGTCCCAGGGTGTGATTTGATTACTTGCCAAATAATCAAGGCTCTACCAGGTAAACAATTTTGTAAGCACATACACAATGCAAGCTTTCGGTTAAAATGTGTTCCGTGGCAATGGAAAGTAGCAGAAGTAATTATGAAAGCAAATCCTGATAATATGAAATTAATGGTATTTGTGTACTAAACGACAACAGAGCACTTATCAATACGTAATAAATCAATTATTTATAAACATCCACCGCTAGCCTGACAACAAAACCAACCAATCACTTTAATACAATAGGGGAAAACTATGAAACAGCATAGTCGATTATCAAGAAAGTTAGGATAATCTCAAAGCCATAGAGGTACATTTATACATTGTTTTCACATGGGATCATCGGACCTGAATTTAGTTCTACCAGCTCATTATAAGACACCACCGTCGAGGGCCTGCATGCAATAAAAAACATAAGTCAACAATGACCCTTCGGATAAAATCGTCATTCACGTTATAACCAAGAAGCTGGACTACGAAACTTTAGGACTTTATGGTATTTTTAACTTTATTAGGACTTTGGTCAATCTCATGCAATTTTTCAAAAACGTTTAAGCGCATATCCACAAAAACTATCAGAGTGACGAACTTAACAATGTTGGTTATTTTAAAATTTACGCGAGTGTGCATTCAATATTTTAAAAGTGTAATTCACTAGAAAGCTGAATAGGAATGATTAGAAATTGCATTAAAATTAGTAAATGCCAACATTCAATATGTTGTGTTGCTCAATATGTTTCATGAGCCCAATTATAGATATTACCGCAAATAGGATATTTCTGCAAGAATGAATTTTTTCTTGACGCTCTTCTTTTTTCGAGTGTAATTCATATCCGTAATCGATTAATTTCTTTTGCTCTTTTAAAAATTCATCAAGATGCTTTTTGTTTTCATTTACAATTTTGAATGTGACATCCTCCAACGCGGTATTTTTTCCGACGTTTATTCGAATGATAACTTGAGGTGGGAGGAGGAGGTTCATTTGTTTCATCTAACTCGTAGTCTACTTTTTGTTCAACGGTATTTGATGAATCTAAAAATAATCACTATTAATTCATATATATAATGTTTATTATTTATTCACATGTTCATAAATACCAGAATTTATTCTGAATGCATCAACCGAATTTTCTAGAGTTAAACTACTAGGCTTCTTCCCTAATATTCGGTCAAGCTCCTCGTAATATTCGCACGAGCTGTTAGAATTGTCACTGATATTATTTAGTTTTTTTGTTTTAATATATTTTTTTAAGCTTTTCCACTTGTTTTCGATATTTTTGTAATTTTTATTACTAATACCCTGCTTTTTAAACTCCTCTTCCACAATTTTGAATAAATCGCTTTTTCTGTATTTCTTTCCATCCATTAAACTAATAATTTTATTTTCTTCAAGAATTGTAAATAAAACTTTGCATTCATCGTCATTCCAATGCACCCTAGACGACATTTTGTTTTAATGTATGTTAACATCCTAGTTTACGCATAAAAAATAATTAAAAAAAATTAAGACAGATAGAAGTACCTAACCCAACCACACTAGTTTCGTTGAGTTTATTTTGGTTTAACGAAAATCAACCCTAATCTGCGTTTCCATGCACGTAAACCTAAGTTAACCTAGGTTAACTCTGCCATGGAAACATGGTATATAAAGTCTATTTTTTAACATATAGGTTACTAACCAAGGAAATCCAAGGAACCAAGCAATCATCGATTGACAGTAGAAACAATAATTTTCGACATTGTTCACATTCTCTATACATACATGCACACATGCACACATGCATTCTCCACCCATGTAGATTATTAAGTATCTACGCGGTGTAGACAATTCGGCATAACACTGGTAATTTCATAAAAATTAATTAAAACTTTAAATTTTATAGTTCTGACTGATAAATCAAGCAAACAATTACGTCATAAACCCACATGCTTATTACGTAAAGCATATCGAAAATTCTAAACGAATTCTATTTTCACACACCGATTTTACCGATTTACCAGCAATAAGCTTCTATTGTTTTGTTGCAAAACTCGAACTACAATTATTTTATTAACCAACGCCAAACTTGTATCTTTATAGAAAATGCTTTTTGAAAATTAATGTACCAAATTTATTTCTTGTACATTTAATTTTCTGTTTATTACAGAGTTATGTACTATATAAGTTTTCCTCCATCTGACCAATATTTTCAGATTGTGGTTCATGAAATTTTAATTAAAATACAATAAAATCTGTGGTTTTTTGTTGAAATGGAAATTTTTTTATACAAATCTATTGATAAAAATGTGTAAATTTGCAGGGAAATTATTGGAAAATTTAGAATCAATATTTTATTGTAAATTATGTGGTAAATTTTATTTTCAATATTTAGATTGTTTTACTGTGGTGGTTTTGGTTACAATAAAATAACTGTGTACTTTGCTTTTCGATTTTTTTTTGTAAGAAGATCTATTTCTCATTTGATTGAGTTGATTTTAATCAGCTATATTAGTGGTTGTTATTTTACTAAATTATTTTCTGTTCTAGAAACTTAATAACCAAAATGGTATTTGTGGCGAAAATATTTATTTAGAGGTAAACAAAAATATTCGTTTGCGGTAATAGTAAATAGAAATCATTATTACAACCGTTATTGTCTCTGTTCGCTTTCAAGGCGGGAGCGTGTTGCTTCTGAGACCCGTGATGGTTTTAGCCACGAGTCTTTCGTAAACAGAATACCCTGACATCATCACTCGTTAGCATGTTTCTCGGATCGTACTCAGTCTGTCGTGCGGGTGTTTATCAGCTTTGCGCGTCTACTCGTATTTCGAAATTGTCGACAAGTTGGTGTGGAAAATAGCGTAGGCTATCCATTTTGGTGTAGACAATGTCGACAACTAGTAGGGTATGTAGAATATTCGTAGATAATGTAGATTATTGCTTTGTATGTTGCTTTCTCTATTGTTTTTGATGTTGTCATCTTAATCTTATGGTGTTCCAAAATTCCCAACATTGTGAAGCTGTAATTCCATTTTTACAAAACAAATATGTGAGATTAGTATTGATTAAAATATTTTAAGATATTCTAATTTGTAATTTGCAATGCCCTTTTTTCGGAGGGGATTCATTTTTGCTCTTACCAAAGAAATTTAATTTTTTGAGCTTCTCAAATGTTAGTGTTTACTTTTGAACCAGTTAGGGATTAGTTTTGAAAACAAAATAATTTCGAAGAAATTGTCGAACTTTAAACTATTAAAAATTTTATTTTGAAATTGTAGAAGTGTCAACTGCCATACCAGCAAAAAATAAAAATACTGGCAGACCAAAATCCAGCAGCTTCACCTGCTTCCGGTAATTCAAATCAAAATATTTGTTGACAATTTTTGCTGTAATATTTACTAGACTGTTTCTCTTAGATCTACCAAATTTTCGGGATTTTCTTATTCACCTCTTCCAATTGGTTTGGTACGCTACTATACGTTCAGCAATCATTTACTTTCGATATCGGACGTACGAATACGTACGAATCTTTTTATAGACAACTGTTTATTTGCTTCTGCCCATAGAAACACTGGACTGCTACCAGTTCAAATCATCACCATTTATATATGGTTAAAATTTTGTCCAGCTATATTAGTATACTTCCAATGCGAAATCAATATCTAATGTTTTAAAAGCATAACATTTTTCTAAGCATTGCCTAAGTACACCCGTTGAATTTACGGAATTGCATTAGGTTCCAATTCACGTTTATGATCCAATGCAGTAGCAAGCGAACTAAATCATTTGCCAGCTGCTGCCAAGCGTCCAGCACTTTGGTTAATCGATATTTTTAATAATTTTTAAATTGAGACAACCATAAGCGTTTTCATTCTCGTTCCTAAATTGAATATTTAAAATCGGTAAATTAGCGTACGCCGTAGAGCCCACAACCCGCATTTACATCGGTAAATATTAATTCGCTATACACAATTACCTTTCGCCTATCGCACGCACGGAGTCACCATCCTTATTATTTTTTAAGAGTTTAAATTAAGGATATCAGGCTGCTGAACTAAACAAATTATTTTAAATTTGGACAATAACGATGAACTTTAAAATAAAATGAAACAGAAAAATAATTTAACTTTTAAAAAAGTAGGTCAGCAGTTGAATTTGGATGATACCTCACAGTAACAAGATGAATTGTCAGTTAGGTCTAGTTAGTGCAAGTAAATTGGAAAATGGGAAATGGCAATTGTGGAAAACTGAAACAAAAAAAGTTAATAAGTAAAAATTTCGAATTTGAGTGTCTGAGTTTTACTAGAGTTAAAATTTAAACAATGAAAAAAAAATAAAAATAAAAATTAATTAAAGATGACAAAGACAATGGCTTAAGTAGTGTAAAGAAGTATTTTGACAATTTACTAATGTTAAAATCAACGAACTCAATATTTCGATTAATCGCGGAGCATTCGAGTAATAGGTTCATTTTTCCACAGTTCGATCAGTGATGTGTGATTCTGAAAGCGGGTACTGTTCTTAGGGCACGAAAATTGGTATTTAAATTTATCTTACCAAGCGGATCAAACGAATCGATGCAGCCAGATAACAATTGATGAATAAATACAATGTCAGCAGCAATTTGATACTAACCGAGTGCTTGTAAATTGAGCTTAAAACATTAAGATTAAGCTTAAAACATTGACCCAGGACAGTTCAATATTAAGCTGATAAATCATCAACTGCCTCTATTCGTTTTATGTGTACTTCATAACAAGGGGATTACAATTGACTGCCATAATCGAGCAGGGGTCGAACATAGGTTGTGTACAGAACCTTCGTTACAATAGAATCGTGAAATTCTGTAAATCAGCACTTAACGATACCAAGGGCAGAGTACATATTAACAATGTGATCCCTAAAATTCAGTTCAATGTCACAAATAGCACACAAATCTCGAACTCGAAAGAAAAAACTCTGATATTGTTGATTATGAAGATGAAGATGATGTTCTCCAAATGGCTACCCCGGGGCACTCTAGACGTGGCTACGAAGGCAGATTATATTGGTGATCTGAAGATCACGTAATACATTCTGTATCTCAGATATGAGTCCATTACCAGCAGACGTTGCGATGGAAACCCTGGGGCTTTAACCTTAAATATAATAATTCTGTGAGAAGCCTTATTGAATGCCTTCCTAAAATTTGTGGTAACTACATCTACTTTATTCCTAACTTCTTTAATATTCAATGTTGTAGGTGTAGACTCCGTGAGGTTTGTTCTCGTAGGACGACCTTTGAGGAAACCATGTGAAAGACACATGTGACTCATCAACGATGCTTTCAAATAATTTTTGGATGCCGGATGACACTGAAATTGGCATTTAATTACTAATATCCGATTTGTAGCCTTTCTTATGGATAGGAATAATGAAAAATTCTTTCAAGATGGATGGAAAAATTCTTAGCGAGAGTGGTTTTTGAAAAATTTCACTGTTTAAACTATGAACAGTTACTGATCCAAATCAATAATGAAATTTTGTTAGACAAGTTCAATGATGTTACAACTGAAATTGCAGCCGATCACTTATATTATTTGTTGAAAACATTTTGTAATATGATTTTATCGAGAGAACAGTCGGACTGGGAATTCATAAGGACTGTAACATTAAAGATATTTGTGGTAGAAAATTTAATTACTTCCTAGTTCCTTCCTATTCCTACTAATTACATTTTCTTTTATTTTGTTCTTAGACAGGATTCATTAATCAGCCGACCAAAGATATATGCTATAAAATAGTTCGTGATCTCCTTTATAATATTTCGGATAAATATCCTGAATTGGATACATTGTTATATACATTTTATGGCGTGTTAGCATCCTATTAGCATCCTATATTTATTTAAATCGCTTCTGCTGCACCGATGGAAGCCATCATTTATTATTATTATTTAATACATCTTTTAATCGAAATTAAATTTGTTTTATTTGTTGTTGTGTTGCTGTGCATACTGCATATATGTACTATACAGTACAAATTACCACCACATGAATCTATTTATTAAGTTCTTCTCTAAAATCACGGCATCATAAAAAATTGATCTTCTAAAATCACGTCTAGTATGTCTGTACACCATACAAATTTACGAAAAATAAATTAAAGAGAGAGTGGGGGATTTTTATTTTTGATTTTTGTATTTGCTGCTATACAGAATACTCGGCTTGATATTTTTCAAGAAAAAATTATAGCAACTCAACAAAAACAAAAAAATCGGAAACACTATTCTCACAAATAGAAATGGTTTATTTTCGTCTCTTTTTAATTTTGTACATAATCTTGCGATTTTGAATGGAATAGCGCTATTAGTGTTTTATAATTTATCCCTTCCAAGTTTCAACTAAAAAAGAGTAAACAGGAAATAGAAAAAATACATAAAACAAAATTTTGAGGGGATAAATACGAGTATATGACGAAATTGGATAAAAACTAAACAAGCATGATCGTGGTTTATTCCGTATTATTCCTTTCTCCTTGACAGATGAATTCATTCATTCATATACACCAATCCTCCGATTTACACGGTAGATTGGTTCTGCAGAAAACTTATTATCTCATTCATATATACATATATTTAGATTCTTGTAGAAATATAAATTAATAATTTATTAATTTGATTTTTAGGTTTTAGTGTAAAATTAAAATTAAAATTCTTAAATTTCTTATTATTCTTGTTTTAAACGTGATAATAATAACTTAATGAATTTTGGAACTCTAGTTTAGGACATGTATAGGTAGGCGGCTGTGATCGATTTGGAATTGTTGGTTTAACTTTAAAACTTTGCTATTTCAGCGAATATTTGAATTTTCGGAATTACAGATAGCTTGGAAGCTATGGAGTAAATTTGAAATGCAGTCAAATTTGCTGTACTTAGATAGTTTTTCGGGATCGTGCACTTTTTAATTAAATTATTTTCTAGGTTATTTGGAAGACTGTAAATTGGTAAAGGTTTTGGTTAACTTGTTCTAGGTTGGATACATAATTATCTATGTATGTCGATTATATGATTTATAATTTATTTAATGCTGTTGTAAATGGATACGAGTATATACAATAGTCAACTATCGCAGATTAATTTTTAATATCTTATTTTAATATTTTCTGAATTATTTATTTTATAATTAAAGCATTGATCAATTGATTGGGTTATTTGATTATCATGGATCATACAGATGTACGAGCTACTTATTATTAATTCAGTCATCTTACAGATTCCTGATTAATTTAATAGTTTTATTTAATTTTGGTTGAATTTATTTAGGTATTGGGGATTCCAAAGCTGTGAAAAACATTCAATATTAATACATTACCTTACAGATTCCAGATTAGCTGTTTTTGGAACCAGTTTTCGTTTGGTCATTTTCGATTTTGATAAATACACATATTTGTATTAGATTAGGGATGGCAAGGACAAGTGACTTTCATAAATATTTTTTTATAAATAAATCCATCAAATCAACAGACTTAGAAGTTAGGAAGGCCGTGCGTGTCTCCTGATTTGATACTACAATATTTGGATTCGATTTATTTTATTTTAATTTTATTTGTTTTAAGAGAACCCAATTAGTTTAGTTAATACTAATCATTACTTTAGATTTATTTTATTCAAGTATAATTTTATTATATCGTACATTGTCCTAAATAATCAATTAACTATGGTTTCAGGAAATTCTATTGTAAGTTGTGGAGTTGCAGGAGGAGAGAATTAAATTAATAAATTTTTATATGATTTAGGTAGCACGAAGATATTAATTTAGTATTAGATTTCAGGAAACCTGCAGATACTTGTGAAATAATATTTCTTTGTATTTTTAAAATAATTGCTGAAAGTGTAGATTAGAATTATATTGTCATAGTGTTACTAACTGTCGACTTGATATAGGTGTCTGTAACCGGGCTGATTGAACCAATTTTGTTTAGGAAGCCGGAAAATATTAATGTAGAATTAAATTTCAGGAAATTTCCAGATGTACGTGAAATAATTATATTTTGTTCTCAGGTTGCTGATTTAGAGAAGCAATTGTTGAAGACCAAAACCATCATTATCCATTAAACCTATTAAGTCTTTATCCTGCCTCTAGTAGATTAGAAGTAGATTAGAATTTTGTTGTGCCGTACGATCGCTAGATGTCTGAAACCGAGTCGTTCTGTCCCAAAAAAAAAAAAACCTTTCCAATCCTTTCTATTGTTATGTGTAAACAGGCTGTAGGAATAGGCCCGGCGTTATCCGGGACACTTGTCCAGTACTTGGTCTTACAGTCCAATCAATCAATCAATCAATTTTCTTAGTTCTGTATTGTACCATGGAGGAATTGGACAAGTGTTTTTAGCTAGTTCTCTAACCCTAATCCCAGCTATCTAACACGATCCTGTACATTTTTCCATACGTTATATTTAATCAAGGTTGTGTTTGTCAAGGAACCAGGAAAGTAGGAGCATCTTCAATGAATTTTGAGAATTTTTCTGAGATTATGATGGAGAGCGGCAGTAAAACAATCAGAATTTGCACTTCAAGTGGGACTCGAGTTCATCAAGATAAATATGAACGAGACTAAATAAAATGTCGTTCCGTGGTTTAATTCGGAACTATAAAAGAAACCGTTGTGCAATAATGTATCTTGTACACATCTACGAAACGATTACTGTATCCCACTTCATTACCCAAATTTAACATCGACTTTTTAAGCAAAAGGGCGACACGCAGATATACGGGCATACGGTTGTAGGACCAATCGAATATTTTTGCCTGTAGGATTTAAAAGCTTCATATAAATATTGGAGTATTTGATTGTGTTTACACAAAATAAAATTTGGGCTGTGTGATCGCTTTTATTAAACCTTTCATGAAATTGTGTTTTATCATTTTATTGCGTCGCGATGATTTTAAACATTGAAGTACTTTGGCACAAAGTAGTTCATAATGGCAGCTCTGTATTTTGTTTAAAAATTGAACTGTATACTACTGTGGGCAAAACGTAGTAAGACTAGTAAAGTAAAACAGACGATCAATCGGCCGAATATCGTGCTAAAGGTGAGCCGAAGCCGAAAAAACCACGTCAAAGCAAGTCAAAAATCAAGGTGGTGTTGACAGTTTTCCTCGATTATCGAGGTGTGGTGCACTCCGAATTCCTTCCGACCAGTCAAAATGTCAACAAAGTATACTATTTGAGTGTTATGTGTCGTTTTCGCGAAGCTATTCGTAAAACATTGGTTTTACGTGATTTTTTCGTCAAAAATTCCACCCATATCGTTCCGCAACCACCGTATTCGCCTGATTTAGCTCCGTGTGACTCCTGGTTGTTCAACAAACTCAAACGACCGCTCCGGGGAAACCAGAGTCAATTGAAGACATTAAACGTGAATCGCTACGCGCATTAGAGGCTATTCCGGAAATTGACTTTAACAACTGTTTCGAGGATTGGAAAAAACGATGGCACAAGTGTATTGAGGTGGGGGGGATTACTTTGAGGGGACGAAATATATTTGGAGAAATAAATAAAGAATTTAAAATTATCAACAAAGTCTTACTGTTTTTTGCCCACATTGTTATATAGTTCTACTTTTCAACATCGATTTATGACTTTCTTCGAATATTTCTAAAATTGTATTAATGCTTCTAAGTACATATATATGCATGAAACATCCTTTTTTTCCTATAATTCTGTTTTACGAGCGTACGAGGTGAGAGCCGTTCCATGGAGCCGAAATGGTTTGCAAAATTGTAGGATTTTCCTGATTGCAAATAAAAACAATCATTTTTGACATTGTCTACATTATCTACATTGTCTACCTCATTTTTAAAATTGTTTACATACACATGTATAGAATTAATTATCCCGGAGATAATACGGCACAATACCGTTGTTTATATAGAGTGGGCTAAATAATTTTTTTTAAAATGCAATAAAACAAAAATTTCTCAATATTTGTTCAGATTTATTTTTTCATTGTAACGAACAATCCTTCCGATTAATTATGGAATACTATTTCATTTATATGACTGCCTCGGCTTGCCTTGACGTATCCCATACGGTCGGTCCAATTTTTGAGCACATTTTCGATGGTATGCGGCATTATGTCTTCAATGGCAATGCGAATATTGTTCTTGAGAGCGTCAATCGTTGCTGGTTTGTCGGCGTAACACTTATCTTTGACGGCACTCCAAAGATAATCGTCTAACGGCATCAAATCACAGCTCCGAGGCGGCCAAATCACATCAGCATTTCGGCTGATAATTCGATCTTCGAAGTCAGTGCTCAAAAGATCAATTAAAACGTGTGTTATGTGATACGGAGCGCCGTCTTGTTGAAACCAAATGTTGCCTATGTCTTCCTCTTCAAGTTCCGGTAGCGCTCACCATTGACAGTAACAGCGGGTCCTTACACATTTTCAAAGAAAAATGGCCCAATGATGCCACCGGTCCAAAATCCGCACCAAACAGTCACTCGTTGAGGATGCATCGGCTTCTCTACCATCACATGCGGGTTCTCCGTGCCCCAAATGGGACAATTCTGCTTGTTTACATAGCCGCCAAGATGGAAATGCGCCTCATCCGAAAAAATGATTTTTTGCCAAAATTTTCGAATTAATGTTTCAATATTTCCCAGCGTTGTTCAAGCGAATTCACAACCATTTTCGTTCAGCGGAAGGATACAACTAACTTTCTGTCAAATCAAAAGTGACATAACCCTTACCGTACTCAAAAAAACCACTAGTTGAAAAAAAAATTATTTGGCCCACCCTGTGCTAACGAATAATTTTTATGATTTTGTATCAAAATGTAAACTTATTTGACCTCTATATAGGATAACTAGATTTACCTAATAGCAAGAATGCAACCTTAGCAGACATGCTAAATAACGAGAAAATTGAGTTTTTAATATCATTTCCTACGTTGTCGACGTTGTCTACATTATCGACGTAAAAAATCGACATGTACTGTACGACAAAGATTACGTATCGACAATCGCGCAGATTACATAGTGTAACCATCACACGATATTGCACTTTCATCACACGTTTTACTACTGTCCGGATTACTACCTTTCACCACTAATTATTTCAACGTGCTCTCATTAGGCTTTCTCACTAATGTTCGACTTAATAACGGTTATGTTAAAGTATTTATGGTTGGTGTGGTCCTATAGTGTTGAAGAAAATCTAATTAGAAATTAATTAAGAAAGAACTTAATAAAAAAACATATAAATACATTTGTTCTGTCCGTTCATTTAAAATGTGGGAGGTGAACTTTCGTTTCAGAGAGCTGAATATGGTCTACGAATGTTTTCGTGAGTAACGTTAGATATCAAGAAAATATTTTAAATATGTATAGTATTAGTTTGATATAGTAAAGATCAGCACCTTCCAATGCTCCATGTATTTGAGGAAAACCAACTCCATTCCGACGAGGCACTGGCCGATGCATTAGTGCTGCCTCAAACATACTTGGGAAGCAATCAATTGTCTTTTTGTGATTTTGGGCTGTTAAGCGCTTTTCCCATTTTGTGTGATTTACGTACAACTTGTAATTGTACTTTTTGGAAAATGTGATGAAGTTGCTATAGCCAGCGATAATGTAGAAAATCAAATTTCAGATTTTCTCAAACATTTTCTATGAAGCTTTTGTTTCCAATTTTGCACGTGCTTTACATTAAATTTTCATCGCATATAACTTTTTCAATCTTACAATTTTCCAACAAAACTTTTTCTTTTACTTTTGCCTGTTCGAAAATTATATAGGTAATTTACAAGAAAACATTTTGTACCTGTAGTTGGTTAGATAAAAATACACACAATGTTGGTATGAAAAGTGTATGTATTGTTGATGGGAAACTGATAAAATTAAAATGAAACAAAAGAAAAAAGGAATTTTCACTTTATAGATTTGGTAAAGCTGGTAAATAGGTAGGTAGTCACGTTTTTGAACGTGAGCTATTAAACAACCAAGTGTGGCGTACCACATCATACACACTGCAATAAAAATAATTACCACCATCTCTAACTAGAAGAAGCTATTTCCGCAGCATTTCATGTGTTGTCGATTAAATTCATAATTGTTATCAGTTTCTATTTATTTAGAAACAATTGCTAAATTTTACAACTAATATTTGATTTTAACAGTGAAAGTGGCACAATAAAGTTAGCGTCATTCAAAAAAGTTTTCCTGAAATTTGTCTTGGTTTTATAAATTTTGATTTTGAAAAATATTCAAAGTAAGAAAAAATGTACATAACCAAAAACAGAGACGGGATGTGGAAACAATGCCATACTTTATGTTAAAAATGATTTTTTTTGAAAGTCGGTTTGATATTAAACAAACTTAGTCTAATAAATATTGTCGGCAGTCTCAATCGAATACCAGAATATTCTTGCTGAATAATTAAGGATATATACACATACATTCCAGTGCAACTCAAGCTTAGAACGAATTTTAAACCTTTATTTAGAGCAGTCTAGGAAACTGTAATAATAAAAATAAATTAAATAAAAATAAAAAAAATTATTGTCGAGAATATGTTTCGTTCTGAGGTTACAGCGATAGAATAATATATCCATTGCAGCAATTTCATCGTTTCTCTTTCAATTAGTGTGAAGTTTCTGACAAAATAACAAAAAACCTTACAACAGTCAAAAAGTGTAAATGAAACCACTACACTTTTCAAAATATCGAATAAGAATTCATCAAGGTCGTATTTTGTTATTTTTTGATATATAATATCGTAAAGTGTAGACATAGTTTTGATAAAATAACCAAATTAGAAAAAAATAATTAATTTTAATAACTAATTTAAAACTATTATTATGCACTTGTTAATTGTTTCAGATAGGATTAGGACGATTTATCGATTTTACAGTAATGCACTACACAAATACTCGAAATTCGTTTATTCAAAGGCCAATAACAGTCAATCGTAGAGATGTCTAAGTGATTCTGTGTATGTTACCTTGTTGAGTAACCCAACTGGGTTGTCTGTGCTGATCGTCATATTAACGCGACCCTCAAGGGTGGTTTTATCGATTTTAAAGTAATGCACTACACAAATACTCGAAATTCGTTTATTCAAAGGCCAATAACAGTCAATCGTAGAGATGTCTAAGTGATTCTGTGTATGTTACCTTGTTGAGTAACCCAACTGGGTTGTCTGTGCTGATCGTCATATTAACGCGACCCTCAAGGGTGGTTTTATCGATTTTACAGTAATGCACTACACAAATACTCGAAATTCGTTTATTCAAAGGCCAATAACAGTCTATCGTAGAGATGTCTAAGTGATTCTGTGTATGTTACCTTGTTGAGTAACCCAACTGGGTTGTCTGTGCTGATCGTCATATTAACGCGACCCTCAAGGGTGGTTTTATCGATTTTACAGTAATGCACTACACAAATACTCGAAATTCGTTTATTCAAAGGCCAATAACAGTCAATCGTAGAGATGTCTAAGTGATTCTGTGTATGTTACCTTGTTGAGTAACCCAACTGGGTTGTCTGTGCTGATCGTCATATTAACGCGACCCTCAAGGGTGGTTTTATCGATTTTACAGTAATGCACTACACAAATACTCGAAATTCGTTTATTCAAAGGCCAATAACAGTCAATCGTAGAGATGTCTAAGTGATTCTGTGTATGTTACCTTGTTGAGTAACCCAACTGGGTTGTCTGTGCTGATCGTCATATTAACGCGACCCTCAAGGGTGGTTTTATCGATTTTACAGTAATGCACTACACAAATACTCGAAATTCGTTTATTCAAAGGCCAATAACAGTCAATCGTAGAGATGTCTAAGTGATTCTGTGTATGTTACCTTGTTGAGTAACCCAACTGGGTTGTCTGTGCTGATCGTCATATTAACGCGACCCTCAAGGGTGGTTTTATCGATTTTACAGTAATGCACTACACAAATACTCGAAATTCGTTTATTCAAAGGCCAATAACAGTCAATCGTAGAGATGTCTAAGTGATTCTGTGTATGTTACCTTGTTGAGTAACCCAACTGGGTTGTCTGTGCTGATCGTCATATTAACGCGACCCTCAAGGGTGGTTTTATCGATTTTACAGTAATGCACTACACAAATACTCGAAATTCGTTTATTCAAAGGCCAATAACAGTCAATCGTAGAGATGTCTAAGTGATTCTGTGTATGTTACCTTGTTGAGTAATCCAACTGGGTTGTCTGTGCTGATCGTCATGTTAACGCGACCCTCAAGGGTGGTTTTATCGATTTTACAGTAATGCACTACACAAATACTCGAAATTCGTTTATTCAAAGGCCAATAACAGTCAATCGTAGAGATGTCTAAGTGATTCTGTGTATGTTACCTTGTTGAGTAACCCAACTGGGTTGTCTGTGCTGATTGTCATATTAACGCGACCCTCAAGGGTGGTTTTATCGATTTTACAGTAATGCACTACACAAATACTCGAAATTCGTTTATTCAAAGGACAATAACAGTCAATCGTAGAGATGTCTAAGTGATTCTGTGTATGTTACCTTGTTGAGTAATCCAACTGGGTTGTCTGTGCTGATCGTCATGTTAACGCGACCCTCAAGGGTGGTTTTATCGATTTTACAGTAATGCACTACACAAATACTCGAAATTCGTTTATTCAAAGGCCAATAACAGTCAATCGTAGAGATGTCTAAGTGATTCTGTGTATGTTACCTTGTTGAGTAACCCAACTGGGTTGTCTGTGCTGATCGTCATATTAACGCGACCCTCAAGGGTGGTTTTATCGATTTTACAGTAATGCACTACACAAATACTCGAAATTCGTTTATTCAAAGGCCAATAACAGTCAATCGTAGAGATGTCTAAGTGATTCTGTGTATGTTACCTTGTTGAGTAACCCAACTGGGTTGTCTGTGCTGATCGTCATATTAACGCGACCCTCAAGGGTGGTTTTATCGATTTTACAGTAATGCACTACACAAATACTCGAAATTCGTTTATTCAAAGGCCAATAACAGTCAATCGTAGAGATGTCTAAGTGATTCTGTGTATGTTACCTTGTTGAGTAACCCAACTGGGTTGTCTGTGCTGATCGTCATATTAACGCGACCCTCAAGGGTGGTTTTATCGATTTTACAGTAATGCACTACACAAATACTCGAAATTCGTTTATTCAAAGGCCAATAACAGTCAATCGTAGAGATGTCTAAGTGATTCTGTGTATGTTACCTTGTTGAGTAACCCAACTGGGTTGTCTGTGCTGATCGTCATATTAACGCGACCCTCAAGGGTAGTTTTATCGATTTTACAGTAATGCACTACACAAATACTCGAAATTCGTTTATTCAAAGGCCAATAACAGTCAATCGTAGAGATGTCTAAGTGATTCTGTGTATGTTACCTTGTTGAGTAACCCAACTGGGTTGTCTGTGCTGATCGTCATATTAACGCGACCCTCAAGGGTAGTTTTATCGATTTTACAGTAATGCACTACACAAATACTCGAAATTCGTTTATTCAAAGGTCAATAACAGTCAATCGTAGAGATGTCTAAGTGATTCTGTGTATGTTACCTTGTTGAGTAACCCAACTGGGTTGTCTGTGCTGATCGTCATATTAACGCGACCCTCAAGGGTGGTTTTATCGATTTTACAGTAATGCACTACACAAATACTCGAAATTCGTTTATTCAAAGGCCAATAACAGTCAATCGTAGAGATGTCTAAGTGATTCTGTGTATGTTACCTTGTTGAGTAATCCAACTGGGTTGTCTGTGCTGATCGTCATGTTAACGCGTCCCTCAAGGGTGGTTTTATCGATTTTACAGTAATGCACTACACAAATACTCGAAATTCGTTTATTCAAAGGCCAATAACAGTCAATCGTAGAGATGTCTAAGTGATTCTGTGTATGTTACCTTGTTGAGTAACCCAACTGGGTTGTCTGTGCTGATCGTCATATTAACGCGACCCTCAAGGGTAGTTTTATCGATTTTACAGTAATGCACTACACAAATACTCGAAATTCGTTTATTCAAAGGTCAATAACAGTCAATCGTAGAGATGTCTAAGTGATTCTGTGTATGTTACCTTGTTGAGTAACCCAACTGGGTTGTCTGTGCTGATCGTCATATTAACGCGACCCTCAAGGGTGGTTTTATCGATTTTACAGTAATGCACTACACAAATACTCGAAATTCGTTTATTCAAAGGCCAATAACAGTCAATCGTAGAGATGTCTAAGTGATTCTGTGTATGTTACCTTGTTGAGTAATCCAACTGGGTTGTCTGTGCTGATCGTCATGTTAACGCGACCCTCAAGGGTGGTTTTATCGATTTTACAGTAATGCACTACACAAATACTCGAAATTCGTTTATTCAAAGGCCAATAACAGTAGTTAATTATGAGCACAATCGGGAATGTTTTTATTAGCGTTATTAGAAACAATGAATTTTGAAAAAATTTGTGTTTTGTCGATCAGCAAACTAATTTTTAGTTAGTTTCATTTTCTATATAGAAAAGCGTAACTGGATTAACTTTATTTTGCGAATTTGTGTCGTAAACTTCTTCAGCGAGGTCGTCGTGTATTTTCCATAAGCCGGATTTCCCTTTAATATATGATATATAATGGCCTGGGGACTTAGAATTCGCTCCGCGTTGATAATGAATAAATGCAACTAATTTTAATTTCGTTGTACCTACAATTATGTCTTGCGAAATATCATTAATTTTTATATTATAAAACATATTAAAATTTATTGGTTTTATGTCTAAAATTACGAAGCCATTTTTAGTTTTAACTGATAGCTCTTCGTGGTTTTTAATAGGTTGTTTGCAATTTTTGCAATTGCAACCAACAAATTTAAATATTGCAGCAACATTTTTTAAATCTTTTTCTCGAAAATTTAAATAATCGATTGGCAAATAAAAATGATCGATATCGTGTTCCATGAAGCATTTTGGACATTTAAATATTACTTGAACAGAGCGTTTCATGAAAAACTCAATATATTTTGAAATATTGCAAATAATAGGTTATCCAATTCGAGGTTGATAAAGTAGAAATCTGTATACCGACATCTGTCAAAGATAAACGTCAAGTACGCTGTCATTTATTTAGTTGACATTCTGCCATTTAAGAATATGGAGCATTTAACAATCGACCAACGCGTTAAAATTAGGTGTTGGAAAAACAGGCCGTCGATGCTGATTTTTCGAACAAAATTTTCTTCAGTGATGAAGCTCATTTTTCGCTTGGTGGATGTCAATTGGCCTCCAAGATCCTGTGATTTAACGCCTTTGGATTTCTTTTTGTGGGGCTACGCGAAAGATCGTGTTTACGCAAACAATCCTCAAACTCTTGACGAATTGAAAACTAATATTCGTAAGGTAATGGCCGAGATACCGCCCGAAATGTGCCGAAAAGTCATTGAAAATTACCGCAAAAGAATCAAGGCCTGTAAGAAGTCCCGTGGAGGACATTTGAATGATATCTTGTTTAACTAAAAATGGCAAGGATCAATCTGTAAAATGAAATAAAAGTTACAATACATTCCGAATATTTTGTGTGTTTTTTTTAAGTTTACTTTATCAAGCTTGAATTGGATAACCCTATACAATTAAGATTTATATTTTGTGTTAGATTTGCAATATTAAAGCAATTCAGTAATAATTTTGTGCGCTCCCTATGTGTGGAATCAACAGCTCCGTAGCTGTTAACATTGTTTAAGAAACTAAAAAATTCTGAGTTAGTCTCTTTTAATTTCGTATTTAAATACTGATTCTCCATTAATAATGTGCAAACTATTTGCGCTAAAGAATCGAATCCACATGTAGAGTGAACGGCAATTGTAATTTGATTTTCATTTTTGTATGAAAACCCGTTTCTGAGAAGTCGGTGGATCGCTTTAGTACTTTCCTGGGATTTAGGAGGATCAGATTTAGATATGTCTTTAAATAATTGTTTCGAATTATACCTTTTCAAAACCCGCTTGCCGATATGTTTAGGAGAATTGTACAAACGAACCTTTTTACTCCAATTCTCTGTGTTCCGCATACTATCTAGCTCGTCATCATCTGATTTATTTATTTCACGCAATGTACGTTTTAAAGTTTTTGGTGTTGCCTTAAGAGCATCTGAAACCGCTATAGAGTTAACTAAAAGTTCAGTTTTCCGCTTCATTAAAGACACAAACCTTCCAATTCTAAGAAACTTCTTTTCTATATAGATATTTTTTACGTGGCTAAACCATAGCTCTGCGTTTGAATTTGTTAGGCGCCCCTCCAGTTTTATAAATTTGGAATAGCAAGTACTCCACAGTGGTAGATATGCTAAATATCGCCTCATCGTGAAAATGACAAATTCGGGGCAGTAAAATGCATTTTCTTCTAAATCCAATTGATCATTGTCGACATTCAATTGAATACTCTCATATATATTAAAACATTTTTTATAAAATGGACTAGAGCAGTAATTTGATTTGTAACTTTGAAGGGAGCTGTCAAAATCTTCATCATTTTCTGTTTCAGAAATTGGGCAGTTTTCATGATTATAGACATACCTCATAAATACCAAAAACTCTGCATATGCATTCGCTACCGCTTCTGTCCTGTATTTATTTGTACATATAATATAATATATTTTAAATAACGAAAAAGCCTGTTCCATAGAATCACAGTTTAGTAAGACACAAAATAAGTCTAAAATAAAATTTTTCTGCCTAGCTGTAACATAAGGAACCTTTTTTTTAATCTGAGTTGCAATTATGTTAATAAAATGTGTGCAACATATGAAAACTGATACAATATTTTTAGTTGGTTCTATTTCAGTTGCCATACAACTGTACGTATATTTAATATAGTCCATTACAGATGTCTGATTAAAAGTGAGTATAATGGCTTGAATATACGCCCAGGTCCAGTCCACTACATACACTCGTGGAAATATTGCGTCGGATATCAGCGACATTTCGAATTTAAATTTCAACAAAAAAGTTGATAGCGTGGAGGTATCATGCTTGCTGGAAACTAATTCCGCAACAGGTACAATTGTTTTGCCAATTTTTACGACACAAGCATAATACAATATTTTTTTGAAATTGTGCTCTGGATGGCATTTTGGCTTTTTCACTAAACTGCCCGTCGCATCCAAATATATAATTAATGGTGAATATTTGAAAAGAAGTTCTAATTGAGATTTTCTTAGTAATGTTACCATCAATGGTAGTGATACACAATTAATATAGTGATTTTTATGTTCTAATTGTTCGACATCCCATCTGTGAATTATATCGTAAACATCACAGTCATGAATCAAATCGTTTCTCTTCAAAACTTCCGATCTCATTTTTCTTAAGAAATCGGATGTTGTTAAATTCATGGTATTTCCACTTTTTATTAGTTGCAAGTCGGAATTTGATCTCATTTCTAATTCGACATTATGGGCTGTATCACGTTCCAGCTTATCTTTTAAAGCAACACGTCGCTCTCCCCGCACCTGCTCAAACTGTTTATCTCCTTCATGTAACGCAAATTTATCTCCAGTTACATAAAAAGTCATTTTATTTTGCTTATTAATATTAAATTTATATTTTTGAACATGTGTCGGATACTTACATCGACCATAAGCAATAATATTTTGTTGAAATTTGTTTCTTAATCGAATAGTTTCATATGAGATTACACATGAATTTTTATAACAAATTAATGCATTTGAAATCGCATATCTAACCTGTTCTTTAGATTTCAAAGGAACATTTGGCATTAGATTTATTTCTGCTTCAAGTTTCCATTTTATTGAATGAACTGTTTTATTTGTATTAGAACTAGTGTCCATTGCATTTGATGGTAGTGGTTCGAAATATTCCTTCACTTCGAACGAATTATTGGAATCGATTCCTATGTTGTAACCAGATATTTTATCAGCGTTCATTGCGTTAGCATAATCAAACGATATTATTTCATCTAGTGCAAGCACAGGGTTGTTATCACATTGAGATACCATTTCTTGTGCAGCAACAATTTTAACTTCGCAATATTGATTAAGAGGATATTTTTTTTTAATTTTACTCCAGACTAAACAGATATTAATTCTGTTTTTTATAGAATTTTGTAAACCCAATTTCAAGGTAATCGCCTTCATTGGCGAACTATTAGTGCTGGTTAAACTATCACCTGGCAAAGTCAGATCTCCTAGCACAGTTATAAGCTCCTGTTCTGATACAAAATTTTTTTTTTTTTTATAATTATATTTGGCGTTCTTAGACATTTTATTGGAAAACGATATAATATCGAATAACTCCAAATTAATTAAAAATAATAGTTTAAAATGAATCTATGAAAGTAACAAAATTACAAAAAATGTAATAAAATAAAAATAATTATCAAACACTAGAGCCGGCAAATTAGAATATCCAAAATCAAATAGCAAATAAGGTCAATATTTAGAAAAGGCAGTTGTAGAATATCCAAAATCAAAGCGGGGGTCGGTAGTTTTAAAAAAAACTTATAAGTGGCACAAAAAAATTAAAATCACTCTTAAAAACACTAAACGACGTTAACAGCACGAAAACTAAAACAGAATTAAAATAACTGCATTGAGGAAAAATTTTTCTTATATACTAAAACGAAAAAAAATTTTTATTTTGTTTTAAATCAAAAACAAAAATGAAGTTACTCTCAGAGAGTAAAATTAAATTTTTTTTTTTATTATAATATAATTAATAAACTAACAAAATAGAATATTCCACATCTCCAGTAAATCATTTAAATACTCGCTATTTGTGTATTGCATTACTGTAAAATCGATAAAACCACCCTTGAGGGTCGCGTTAACATGACGATCAGCACAGACAACCCAGTTGGATTACTCAACAAGGTAACATACACAGAATCACTTAGACATCTCTACGATTGACTGTTATTGGCCTTTGAATAAACGAATTTCGAGTATTTGTGTAGTGCATTACTGTAAAATCGATAAAACCACCCTTGAGGGTCGCGTTAATATGACGATCAGCACAGACAACCCAGTTGGGTTACTCAACAAGGTAACATACACAGAATCACTTAGACATCTCTACGATTGACTGTTATTGGCCTTTGAATAAACGAATTTCGAGTATTTGTGTAGTGCATTACTGTAAAATCGATAAAACCACCCTTGAGGGTCGCGTTAATATGACGATCAGCACAGACAACCCAGTTGGGTTACTCAACAAGGTAACATACACAGAATCACTTAGACATCTCTACAATTGACTGTTATTGGCCTTTGAATAAACGAATTTCGAGTATTTGTGTAGTGCATTACTGTAAAATCGATAAAACCACCCTTGAGGGTCGCGTTAATATGACGATCAGCACAGACAACCCAGTTGGGTTACTCAACAAGGTAACATACACAGAATCACTTAGACATCTCTACGATTGACTGTTATTGGCCTTTGAATAAACGAATTTCGAGTATTTGTGTAGTGCATTACTGTAAAATCGATAAAACCACCCTTGAGGGTCGCGTTAATATGACGATCAGCACAGACAACCCAGTTGGGTTACTCAACAAGGTAACATACACAGAATCACTTAGACATCTCTACGATTGACTGTTATTGGCCTTTGAATAAACGAATTTCGAGTATTTGTGTAGTGCATTACTGTAAAATCGATAAAACCACCCTTGAGGGTCGCGTTAATATGACGATCAGCACAGACAACCCAGTTGGGTTACTCAACAAGGTAACATACACAGAATCACTTAGACATCTCTACGATTGACTGTTATTGGCCTTTGAATAAACGAATTTCGAGTATTTGTGTAGTGCATTACTGTAAAATCGATAAAACCACCCTTGAGGGTCGCGTTAATATGACGATCAGCACAGACAACCCAGTTGGGTTACTCAACAAGGTAACATACACAGAATCACTTAGACATCTCTACGATTGACTGTTATTGGCCTTTGAATAAACGAATTTCGAGTATTTGTGTAGTGCATTACTGTAAAATCGATAAAACCACCCTTGAGGGTCGCGTTAATATGACGATCAGCACAGACAACCCAGTTGGGTTACTCAACAAGGTAACATACACAGAATCACTTAGACATCTCTACGATTGACTGTTATTGGCCTTTGAATAAACGAATTTCGAGTATTTGTGTAGTGCATTACTGTAAAATCGATAAAACCACCCTTGAGGGTCGCGTTAATATGACGATCAGCACAGACAACCCAGTTGGGTTACTCAACAAGGTAACATACACAGAATCACTTAGACATCTCTACGATTGACTGTTATTGGCCTTTGAATAAACGAATTTCGAGTATTTGTGTAGTGCATTACTGTAAAATCGATAAAACCACCCTTGAGGGTCGCGTTAATATGACGATCAGCACAGACAACCCAGTTGGGTTACTCAACAAGGTAACATACACAGAATCACTTAGACATCTCTACGATTGACTGTTATTGGCCTTTGAATAAACGAATTTCGAGTATTTGTGTAGTGCATTACTGTAAAATCGATAAAACCACCCTTGAGGGTCGCGTTAATATGACGATCAGCACAGACAACCCAGTTGGGTTACTCAACAAGGTAACATACACAGAATCACTTAGACATCTCTACGATTGACTGTTATTGGCCTTTGAATAAACGAATTTCGAGTATTTGTGTAGTGCATTACTGTAAAATCGATAAAACCACCCTTGAGGGTCGCGTTAATATGACGATCAGCACAGACAACCCAGTTGGGTTACTCAACAAGGTAACATACACAGAATCACTTAGACATCTCTACGATTGACTGTTATTGGCCTTTGAATAAACGAATTTCGAGTATTTGTGTAGTGCATTACTGTAAAATCGATAAAACCACCCTTGAGGGTCGCGTTAATATGACGATCAGCACAGACAACCCAGTTGGGTTACTCAACAAGGTAACATACACAGAATCACTTAGACATCTCTACAATTGACTGTTATTGGCCTTTGAATAAACGAATTTCGAGTATTTGTGTAGTGCATTACTGTAAAATCGATAAAACCACCCTTGAGGGTCGCGTTAATATGACGATCAGCACAGACAACCCAGTTGGGTTACTCAACAAGGTAACATACACAGAATCACTTAGACATCTCTACGATTGACTGTTATTGGCCTTTGAATAAACGAATTTCGAGTATTTGTGTAGTGCATTACTGTAAAATCGATAAAACCACCCTTGAGGGTCGCGTTAATATGACGATCAGCACAGACAACCCAGTTGGGTTACTCAACAAGGTAACATACACAGAATCACTTAGACATCTCTACGATTGACTGTTATTGGCCTTTGAATAAACGAATTTCGAGTATTTGTGTAGTGCATTACTGTAAAATCGATAAAACCACCCTTGAGGGTCGCGTTAATATGACGATCAGCACAGACAACCCAGTTGGGTTACTCAACAAGGTAACATACACAGAATCACTTAGACATCTCTACGATTGACTGTTATTGGCCTTTGAATAAACGAATTTCGAGTATTTGTGTAGTGCATTACTGTAAAATCGATAAAACCCCCCTTGAGGGTCGCGTTAATATGACGATCAGCACAGACAACCCAGTTGGGTTACTCAACAAGGTAACATACACAGAATCACTTAGACATCTCTACGATTGACTGTTATTGGCCTTTGAATAAACGAATTTCGAGTATTTGTGTAGTGCATTACTGTAAAATCGATAAAACCACCCTTGAGGGTCGCGTTAATATGACGATCAGCACAGACAACCCAGTTGGGTTACTCAACAAGGTAACATACACAGAATCACTTAGACATCTCTACGATTGACTGTTATTGGCCTTTGAATAAACGAATTTCGAGTATTTGTGTAGTGCATTACTGTAAAATCGATAAAACCACCCTTGAGGGTCGCGTTAATATGACGATCAGCACAGACAACCCAGTTGGGTTACTCAACAAGGTAACATACACAGAATCACTTAGACATCTCTACGATTGACTGTTATTGGCCTTTGAATAAACGAATTTCGAGTATTTGTGTAGTGCATTACTGTAAAATCGATAAAACCACCCTTGAGGGTCGCGTTAATATGACGATCAGCACAGACAACCCAGTTGGGTTACTCAACAAGGTAACATACACAGAATCACTTAGACATCTCTACGATTGACTGTTATTGGCCTTTGAATAAACGAATTTCGAGTATTTGTGTAGTGCATTACTGTAAAATCGATAAATCGTCCTAATCCTATCTGAAACAATTAACAAGTGCATAATAATAGTTTTAAATTAGTTATTAAAATTAATTATTTTTTTCTAATTTGGTTATTTTATCAAAACTATGTCTACACTTTACGATATTATATATCAAAAAATAACAAAATACGACCTTGATGAATTCTTATTCGATTTTTTGAAAAGTGTAGTGGTTTCATTTACACTTTTTGACTGTTGTAAGGTTTTTTGTTATTTTGTCAGAAACTTCACACTAATTCTCTTTCACTATACTCTATTACTATTATTGCATTAAACCTCGTCTCTTTTCGCTCTTGTCAACTGAAAACTGAACATGATCTGTTCTGCTCTACTTGTCTTTCTGCTGTAGTAAGGTACTGGATACATTCGTCCAACCTCCTCGTTCTTTTGAATTAAAATTGCAATAACAAGTTCCGCAGATTCATACGTATGTATACACCACCCAAATTTATTAACCCTTAACTTAAAATTATTACTTTTGTTAAAAATAAAATCACTTATAAGCCATTACGAGTATATTATTTCTTTCTGTTACTTCTTTACTCTATTTCTAGATGTGCCCCCTGTCTTCATTTTAAGTTTTAATTTAACATTATTCCTCCCACTGTTAGGTAAAGTTCGCCAAATAATTTTATTTACATGTTTTTTCAATTATGCTGTCGTCTAAACAACTTTTAAGTGTTTGGAGAAGTATCGCACAATGTTTTTTTACTGGATCCTTCTCTAGAAAGTAGTTCACCAATGTTTGTTAATGTCCACGGATATGAAAAACACCAACATTTCTTATCCGTGTTCTTTTGACTTTTTTTCAAGTCACCATCATCTATATCGTCTTTGAAACAATTTGCTTTCACTTCGTCGCCAATATTAACATCAACTTTACACTTATGCCAACCGTATAGGTCGACTTCCCTAAGTACACTTCTAATATCCCTCATCCTTATGTTTAAATTATCTATTTTTTTTTAACTTCCAACTATATCTTCTGACTCGCTGTTTTTTCGTACTGGTTACGCATCTATGACTCCCCGCTCATAACTACCATCACTACTCTGCATGAAACTTAAATTTAGCATCCTTACCACCTTTAACTCCGCGCGCTTCCTTAGTTCTCTAAAATCCAATCCAATACTACTATTGTTCGGCCTTACTATTCCTTTACAGATGTCGCCTAGTATTAGTATAAATTTGTATGCCACATCGCCAAAATTCACTTTATAATAATTTACCAAACTTGTTCGCCATTTCAAATCTGGTTAACTCACGAATAATTATTGTTGTATATTATTAAAAATTCGTCAACACCTTATAATTTAAGGCTTTAACAGTTATTTACTTCTATTTAACACTTAAAAATTCTCTTCTATTCTTCGATTTGTGCTGCTCTGCTCGTTTCTTACACAATTAGCACCAACAAAAATTACTTGCAGGAAGTGAATACTTTTCTTATTGCAATCAAATAGGTTTTAAGTTAATATAAAAACACAATATTCTTCTAGTGTGTGTGATACATACTTTTATTAGAATTAGAAACTTGTTTTAAACGATTGTGGGCTAAATAAAGTAACTAAAAAGTTATTTAAATTGACTCGCTAACAATTACAACATCACCAACACTATATTACTATCATCAGATATAAAAAGTATTTGGTATTTAGTAGTAAGTATTTTTATAATCCATATACGTATTTTGTTCGGAACCCATGACTTGAGAATTGGGGATTTTGCCGTTGTTTCATAAGCGCGTTGCTATTTGAAAATCAAAAGAATCAATGATCGGGAACGTTGCGCTCTAAGAGGATGAACTGGTCATAAACAACAAAGAAGTGCAAGATCAAAAAATCAACAATTGTGTCTCCTGTGCACAGCCAAAAAAAAAATTTCAACGATCTAACAAAAAAGCTAATAAAAATAAAAAGACTCAACAAGCAAAAGTGACATCAGTTATAGTAAATACTTTTGAAAACAATCAAGATATGAGAAGGTTAATGAAGTCAAATAGGATAATTATCAAACAACATTACTAAATAGTGAAGACATCAAAGTATTTGATCCGGACAAATGTAAATAACTACAGAAAATTTACCTTTTTTGTTAATTAAAAAGGTAACACATGTCCCTCATTTGAGGACAAGCAGCCTCGACAAATAAAAGTTATAACCAGATAAAGGCATCCATCCATGCTTCCCTCAGTTGGCACAGCAATCAAATCCAGTTGAAGAAACGAATATCAAATGATGGCATAAGATGTGCTCTTTGAAATAAAATTGGCCTCATCAAAAAACTACGAGATTTTCCCATTTCTTAATGCGTTGGAAAACCGGACCGCACAGAATATTTTGGCAATTTTTGGGTCACACTGTATTAATTATTGGCCAGATCACAGAGATTGACTAGTATCAAATGATGGCATAAGAGGTGCTCTTTGAAATAATATTGTCTTCATCAAATAACTACGAGATTTTCCATTTTGTTAATGCGTTGGAAAATCGGATCTCATAGAATATTTTGGCGATTTTTGGGTTACACTGTATTAGTTATTGGCCAGATCACAGAGATTCTACCGAGTAGCGACTAGTAACGATATACGTTTCTGCAACTGGTTTTGATTGCTATGCCAATATATGTAAAGGGTGTTTTTTTAAGAGGTTGCCGATTTTTTTTTTGAATAAAACACATATAAAATTATGAAATGACCAAAATTTTTTTTTATTTGGTAGATAATTTTTTGGCATTTAACATTTAAACACAATTTCTGGCATATGGCTACCACGACTATTTTTCACAAATGTCATTCTGGAGGTCCAATTTTCCAGCACTTTTTCAAGCATTTGAGGGCGTATGTCAGCAATGACACGTTGAATATTGGTTTCCAAAGCGTCAATCGATTGAGGTTTATCCACATAAACCAATGACTTCACGTATCCCCACAAAAAGTAATCGAGTGGCGTCAAATCGCACGAACGCGGAGGCCAATTCACCGGACCATTTCTCGAAATAATGTTGTCGTTGAAAGTTTCTTTCAATAAGTCGATTGTTTCACGTGCTGTATGGCAAGTGGCACCATCTTGTTGAAACCACATTTCATCCATATCCATATCTTCAAGATTTGACAACAAAAACTCATTTAACATGGTTCTGTATCGATTTCCATTCACGGTAACGCGTCGTCCTTCCTCATTTTTAAAGAAATATGGACCGATGATCCCACCAGCCCATAGACCGCACCAAACAGTACATTTATCAGGATGCATTGGTAATTCTTGAACGGCGTGTGGATTATCTTTGCTCCAAATGCGAAAATTTTGTTTGTTGACGTATCCATTTAACCAAAAATGCGCCTCACCACTGAAGAGAATTTTACGGTAAAAAAATGGATCTTCGTTCAATTGATTTAACGACCAATCACTGAATTCACGGCGCAAACGATGGTCGTGTGGCTTTAATTCTTGCACCAATTGAATTTTGTATGGCACCAAACCCAAATCTTTACGTAAAATTTTCCATAAAGTCGATGGACAAAGTCCAATTTGCTGAGCACGACGACGAATCGATAAATTGTCGTTTTCTTCGACACTGGCCTCAACGACAGCAATATTTTCTTCTGTACGAACTCTTCTCATTCTTGTCGGTGGCTTGGCATCCAAAAGAGTGAATGTAGACCGAAATTTGGTAATTACGTTCTTTATGGTGGTCTCTGACGGACGATTATGTGCACCATAAAATTCACGAAGTGCTCTATAAACATTTTTAATTGAACACTGATTTTGAAAATAAATTTCCACGATTTGAAAACGTTGTTCTGGAGTTAACCTATTCATAATGATTTGCCAAACAATACTGAGTAGAAATGCCACTTTGAGCTGTCAAAACAACTGTCATAAAATAAAACGACATCTATCGGAAAAACAAACCTCCTAAAAAAACACCCAGTATAACTGAATATTTAATAGTGCATATTTTAATTTATTAACATTATTAAATTACATTGAAATGTAGCCCTGTGAAATAAATTTCCCTGTATTTCTATATTGGGTAATTGTTTTCACGAAAAATGGTTAACCTACCCTTATTTAAGTTGATTCCCCTACTTCTCAAATTTAAAATAAATAGCGGTCCCAAATTGGAGAGTGAGGTCAGTCCGTGTTCATTTAAGTCAGTCGTAATGTGTTGATTATGTGATGAGTCGTTAAAAATAAAAATTTGTTTATTATATTTAGTGCTACACTCGCCAAAAAAAATAAAAAAAAAAGAATCCCTGTAATAATAAAAACTGAATGCGCGTGGGGATCGCGCTATGAAAGTGGTGTATGAAAAAAAAATCTATTTAAAACAAATTACAATGGCGAAAGTATTGTAATACGCCTGTACCTATAAATTTAATTCATTTTCATTGCTTAAAGCTATTTATGGACGATATTGTGATGCCGTAAACTATGAGTTATTGTTAAACAGTAAAATAATTAGACTAAAACCCGTACACCGTCGACAAAAAATCGTGTATGTTGAAAAGTTAACGTTTTGTTAAAAGAACTGTTTGAATGAGACAAAAAAAAATATTATAAAATTCCATACATTTTAATATTGCTAAGTGGATTAACTCGGTGAAATTTCATTGAACCTCCATGTTAGTTTATGTGAAACATTACACAAAAAAATGTAAAACTCAACAAAGTGTAGTTAAGTCGATAAGTTAAGTGTATTTCACATCAAACCAAAATTTTTGTGAAAATTGAAAACTGAAAAATTAAAATTGTAAAGTTAATTCTAAATTATAAATTATGGTATAAAATTAAGAATACCTAGTGATAAAAGAATTACCGTATAATCAAATAATAAGAATAAAACAAATCAACCTATCTAGTGTTAACGTGCATCGGTATTCATATACGCTATATACAGCAACGGGTGTACCGGCTTGGCTTGAACCGTCCATTTATGTATAAATAAATAACTACTATCACAAACCTAAAGTATAAATATGGATTACATCGCAAATTATACTCGAGCCGGATCGAAGGTCGCTGCGTTTTCCAGATGAGTTGATCACTTATATTATTCTTATTATTAAACTATTTGTTATTATTAACTATTTATTATTACTTATTTATTTAATATTAAATTATATTCTTTCATATTGATATTGTTTAGATCATACTTACTATTTTTGTATATTACTTTTTTCGACAAGTTTTTTGAAGTAATATTCCTAATTTATTTAAGTATCACAAAAAAAGAACAACCCTATATCACTATTTATAAATTAACGTCGTTATGCAATTTTTTTAGTCATCATTAAGTGTTTTGTTGTTGTTAGTATTAATATGTGTTGTCTTAGTTAAGTGAAAGTATTTAAAGGCCGGACCTCTCTGAGAAAAATTTTTGTTAATCTTAATTATTTATTAATTAAAAATTTAATTAATTTGGTTATTTGTTTTTTTTTGCAATAATTTTCTAGCCTAAAAGATGCTATCTTATTTACTAAACATTATTATTTATTTTTGAAATTGTTGAGATTTATTTTTTTTCGTTCTTCGTTTTGCTCGAAATATAAAGCATTAGTTATTCAATATAACTTAACACTAAAATTATTAATGTTTTTTCTCTCATACCAATGGTTCTAATTAAAATTAATTAAATCGAAATGAAATAAACTAAGTCTTATTACGGAAATGCTGAGTGTTGGGTGAAAGTTGGATCGATGTTTCGTTACATATTTCCTTATCATGCGGTGTACTCAAGGTCCTCGTTCGCTCTGAACCCCCACGCCTAACCACCCTGAGCTTAAGCCGGCTATTATCACCGCTCAGAAGCGTAAACGAGGATATTCTGATAACAGATTCTAACCTGTACGTTATATTATGTAGCGTACAGCTTAGTTTCGTTACAACATAAAATGTTTTGTCTTACTTATGTAAATATTTTTAAATGTAAATTTATTTTTTTTATTTCAATCAAAATTAAGTTTTGATTATTTAAAGAAAATAGTTAAAATTAAAAGAAGTCCGTCTGTTGTCAGGTTTTCATTGTTAACATTGCTTTTACCGACTGTTTGTTTTTTGTTAATTTAACATATTTGATTTTTGTTAATTTTGTTGTTTTGTTAAAAACTTCACATCCGTTAAAGAAGATGGTCTTCCCACAATTCCAAAAATACCAGTTATATAGATAAATATGATTATAAGTAAAAGGTTTTCCAATAGGAATGATACAATTTAAAAGTAAAAAAAAACACATAAATTATTCAGTGAGACCAATTTTTTTTATGTGAAACATAACATCATTCAAATGACCACGATGTCTTCTCCGTACGTATTGCATTCTGTCAGCCCAATTTATCATCACTGTTCACATTAATTTGGCTGCATTTTCTCAATAGCACGTTCAATGTTGATTTTTAATTTCTCAATTGTTGGTGGGTTATCAAATCTTGAGATAATTTCATCACCAAATTATGTTTTTAATAAATCGATTGTTAAGGTGGCTGTGTGGTAGGTTCAATAAGACGGTGGAAATCACATAGCTTCTAAATTATTCTCAACGACAGCAGGAGAACAATTTTTTTGACATAGTTCTGTATCGTTCACCATTTAGCATTTTCTTCAAAGAAATATGGACCATTCATTCCACCAGCATGAGTTGCACACCACACAGAGACTTTATCTGGATGTAATGGTGTCTGAACAGTTCCTTGCGGATTTTCATTACTCAAAACTCTGCAATTCTCGCAATTTACGTAACCATTTATCCAAAAATTAGCTTCATCACTGAATAAAGTTTTTCGATAAAAATGTTCATCATAAATTTTTCTCAGTATTCACAAATGAGCACTGATTTTGATAAAACAATTTAACAATTTCTAAACGTTGTTGTTGCGTGTATCTTTCCATGTTTATATGGCATAACCTACTGAACACAAATGACATAAGAAATGTCAAAAAATAATACGCATTGTTGCTATTATATCCATTTTAAACTGTATCGTTCCTATTGGAAAACCTTTTACATCATAAATACTGCAATGGAAACGAAAGATACGTGAAATGCGCATCTAAAAATCTAAAAATATATCTAAACAACCCAGAGAAAGTTCAGCAAAGTATGTGAACTGTGGCGAACCACATCCCGCAAGATACAGAGGATGTATAGTTGTTAAATAACTTCAGAAGGCACGATGTACGAAGGAAATATGATATAAGCGTATAGAACCAAGAAACCCAAAGAACCAATAATATCAACAAGACACAACTTTTATTATTCCAAAGATGCTAAATGTGGCGAACACAAATAAATAACAATTCCGACCGTTACAGCCAAATGTTGCAAACATTTTTAGACAGAATGTAAAACCAATAGCCGAAACACGAAAAAGCTAAATATTGGATCAATTATCCAAAAATGCACAAAAGCAGAAAACATTGACAGTTATTACAATAGCATATAAGCATGAACTTCCAAAGAGCTATTGCTATTGGATATCCTAAAAATTGATGTTTGTATCATATACGTCACACAGTACAAAACAATAACAAAGTTTACAGGATATAAAGTATATCACACAATACGATGATAGCAATGCTAGACAAGAAACTGTAGTTAAAAAAATTTACTATTACGAAGCACAAAAATATCAAACAAAAAAAATTCTAGCAGCCAAAAAACAAAATATCAGGAAGAAATGGCAGCGTCCTAAGATGCCCATTGTTAAAGCAACAAAATCGTATCGACGATTATTTACACATGAAAATAACTAATCATTGTGGAAAACAACAAAACAAACGGAAATCCCGAAACTCCAAAACACAAAAATCACAATAATTTGTCGATCAACTAGAGAGGATGTTTCAGCTTAATGAGATGCGGGAGTGTGAACAAATAGAAGAAACTTCCGATCATGAATTAACTTTGACCTATTTTCAGAATCAAATACGTACTAAAAGCACGGAAGTCCGCAGAAGTGATAATGATACTCAAGCCAGTAAAACCATCAAATATAATAACGTTTCATATGCCTATATCTTTTATTAATTATATATATACATATATATATATATATATATATATATATATATATATATATATATATATATATATATATATATATATATATATATATATATATATATATATATATGTATATATATTTATATATATATTTGTATATATATATACATATATATATATATATATATATATATATATATATATATATATATATATATATATATATATATATATATAGTTATATATATATATATATATATATATATATATATATATATATATATATATATATATATATATATATATATATATACCCACATAAATATATCGAAAACATCCAAAGACGCAAGGTCAGCACAATTGGGGAATACGAGAAAACCCACATGCAAGAAATAAATACAGAACATCGTAAACCGCATCATCAGCATACCGAGAAATACAACGGTTGATGAAACAAGAGAACCACGCGTCGCAACGGACAACGTGCTGACAACGATGTTATAAATACATAATTTTTAGAATTAGTTAGTTAGTATAATTTTTGTATTAAGTGAATTGTGTACTCGTTTTATCAATAAAGGAAAAAATTAAATTGTAAATGCTATTTTCTTAAGTATTATGTAAAAGTGATTCCTTAATTGGCGCAGCCGAGCCGTGAAGTGTCGTGTTTAGTGCGTGAAAAACAGTGCAAATAAATTGGACAATAGAGACAAATTTAAAAGTGAATCCGTGAGTGAATTCTATAAATAATAAAAATGTGAAAATATTTAGAAAAAACGCTCGCATCCTAAAAGTTTAAATAAAAAACTGCTTAGAGGACTTGAGATTCCGCCGCATACACCAATCCGTCATTTCGGACCAGCTCTCAAGACGACTTTCAAAAATAAGGTAAGAATTTTTTGTCTAAATTTTTTAATCTTATCGTAAATTTTTTTTTAATTAACGGTTGAACTGTTCTTACTGCACACTTCAAGATAGACGCGGTAGCCCAAGTATTAACCAATATTAAAAATGTACCCCCCGCTTTCGAATTTTGTGCACTACGAGATAGACATAATATTCACGGAGGTATCACATTCGAAAACTGTAGACTATAAGATAGATACAATCAGTAGGTAGTTTTGTACACTACAAGATAGGTACAAAATTATTGGAACCCGTTAACCATCGCGCACTATAAGGTAGACGCGAAAAGACAGAACAAACGAAATGCAAGTCAGCTCTAAGACTTAATAAGAAAACACAATTTCTTATCAAAGAGGAAATTCTGGCAGGAGAAAGTTCCTTGACGCATATTCAAGGAATAGAAATATAGAAGTTGAAGAGGAAATTATCTCGGAAAAACAAGGTCAACATGACTAGTTATTAACGTTTTTAAATGAAAAAAATCGAGAAAACCCCGACCGTTACGACGGACGGTACACCTCATATTACTCTAGACTTATTCAGGATTCCGGATCCCATTCAGTCAATTCCGCCTTTTGACGGAAGTAAGAAACAGATAACATGCTGGTTAAGAACGGGCGAAGACCCTACACATGTTCGAGGGAGTAGTCTTAGAACAACAACTGAGAATGTACGCACAAGCTGTAAAGAATAATGTATATAGAAGGGAAGGCAAGAGACATATTATGTCTCGCAGGCGACCCTGAATCTTTTGTAGAAATGAAGCAAATTTTGCTTGAATCACTAGGCGACAGACAAGAGGTAAGTTGTTATAAATCCCAGCTATGGACAAATAAACAAAATGAAACAATGTCAATACATAGTTTCTATAATAGGACCAAAGAAATAGTCCAAAATATAAAGTCATCGGCTAAACAGAATCAAATATACAATGCCTCCTGGCATGCAATTTGCACATTTATTGATAAAGACCCACTGGCCGCGTTTTTATCAGGTTTAAAGAAGCCATATTTTGGGTACGCCCAGGCGGCAAAGCCCAAATCGTTGAAGAAGCGCACGCCTTTTTATGTAAGTTTAACAGCAATGAGACAATATCGAACAATTCGAAAAAAAATATTCCTTTATAACACGTACCCTCAAAAACTGCGTCAAATGAGTACAGCACACTCAAAATTCAATCAAGTATAAACGAAACAAAGAGAGATAAACTCAATAAGAAGGTTAAGCGAACCGCCTACTGTCACATGGAAATAGATCCCTCAGCTAGGACTAGGAATTCCAACGTCAACAATTTTTCGTATAACAATCACGAAACCATGGCAGAAAATGACGATAACTTCGAAGTGTCAAACCCGGAAACAGTGAACGAATGCGAAAATCTCGATGTAGGAAATTTTCAAGAGGACCTAGAATCATATACCGAAAGTTAAACTTTCTACCCCACTTAAAATGTAACACCGAAATCAACAAAAACATTACCTTACTATTGGACACAGGTGTCAATAAAAATATAATAAAACCAAACATTATACCCAACCATCTCCTGGAATCACAAAACACCTCGGTAAAGAATATCTTAGGTACCCACAATCTGACGAAGAAGGGCAAAATAAACCTTATAAGTAAGGACTTACCAGCCCAAACATACTATGAATTAAATTTTCATAGATTCTTTGACGGTATTCTGGGATCGGAATCAATGGCAAAATTGAATGCTAATATTGATTACGAGTCAAACAACCAAAAGTATTATATTATTCCGCTGGATAGTAGCGGTAATTTAAGTATTACCGCTACTATCCAGCGGACAAATTTCACCACCATACGATTACGGTCGACACTTTTGAAAATGAAAACTGGGTTTTACCAAGGTATGGAGAACTAAAAAATTTTACCATCCAACCAGGTCTTTACAAAGCCGCTAATTTCAAAACAGCAATAAGGATTTTAACTAGTGAGCCAACACCGCAAAACATAAAACCCCCAAAAATTAAACTCAAAATTAATAATTTCGAAACCATAGAACCACTACCAATCCTTGATAATAAAACAATTAACAAGGAAGACATAAAAAACAGTTTTGTTGAAACCGAATGAAAAATTGTCCGCTACAACCGGAATTAAACATACAACCACTACTCGTGACGAAATACCGGTGTACACAAAACATATAGATACCCACACCACTTCAAAACGGATATTGAAGAACAAACTCAAGAAATGCTGAACAACGGCATAATCCAACACTCAAATAGTCCTTACTCGGCACCCATTTGTGTAGTGCCCAAAAAAGTGGATGCTTCGGGAAAAAAAGAAGGTGCGAGTCATTAACGACTATAGAAAATTAAACGAAAAAACAGTCGACGATAAATACCCCATTCCCCAGATAGAAGAAATACTAGATAATCTAGTTAAATCTGCTCTCTTCACAACACTAGACCTTAAAGCTGGCTTTCACCAGATACTAATGGATGAAAAATCACGAGCTAGGACAGCATTTTCATCAGACAAAGGGCATTTTGAGTTTCTGCAGAATGTCGTTTGGACTGAAAATGGTTCCGCAATATTCCAACGGGTGTTGAATAACGTGCTTCAGGGACTCATTAGGTAAACTCAGCCATGTATATCTCGACGACATTATGGTAGTAGGGGAAAATCTAAAAACACACTTATATAACTTAAACACCATCCTAAAAAGACTCTCAGAGTTCTACCTTAAGATTCAGCTCGATAAGTGTGAACTCTTAAAGAGAGAGAATGAGTTTCTAGGTCACATAGTAACTAAAGACGGTGTAAGACCAAACAAAGACAAGGTACAAAAACTCTTAGAACGTTACCAAGAAACCAAAAAGAAATTAAACAATTTCTGGGACTTTCTGGGTACTACAGAAGATTTTTTTAAAGACTATTCTAAGATAGCCAAGAAGATGACGAAGTATCTTAAGAAAGATGTGGAACTAAACTTTTCCGATCCAGACTACATTAGGTCCTTCGAAAAGCTTAAAAACACCATAGCGACGGACCAAATACTAACATACCCGGACTTTACAAAACCGTTCATCTTAACGACAGATTTCGCCCTTGGCGCAGTACTTTCTCAGATTCAAGGTGAAGTCGAAAACCCCATCGCATTCGCTTCTCGAACAATGAATCCAACAGAGGCGAGATACGCGACAAATGAATAAGAGCCTTTAGCTATAATATGGGCCATAAAAATACCAGCCTTACCTCTACGGAAACAAATTTACGCTGGTTACGGATCACAATCCCTTGACATTTATAAAACCTTCGAAGAAAAACTGCAAAATTCTAAGATGGAGACTTGAGCTTGAAAACTACGAATACGGCGTAGTTTACAAACAAGGCAAAGCGAATGTGGTAGTTGATGCGCTTAGTAGAATGCCACTCACGGATCCTGAACTAACAAAAGAAATTAATAATAATGAACTAAGTTCTTCTGAAAACCAACTGATCCAAAATTACGCTTCAAGCGACGGAGACACAATACACTCAGCCAATACCTGGGATGATTATTACATTCATTTTTCAGAACGTCCGGTTAACTACTGCAAAACCAAATCATTTTAAGAATTTTAGAACTGGATACAATAATTACAGAACAAGTATTCCCAAAGACTAACAGGGCTATAATCGCAAAACCCTATTTCGATAAACCACAAAATTTACACTATCTCAAAAAATTCCACAATGGAAAGCAGTCGGCTATTTTAGTACCTGAAATCCTTTACGGAAAAATTCAGGAAGTCTGTAGGGAACATTTTTTGGAAGTAGGTCATTTTGTTCTAGTAACAAAAATCGTAGAGGATGTGACAAACTCGGAAAGGCAAGATACCATTGTAATGAACGAACACGACAGGGTACACCGAGGAATTATGGAAATAGAAAATCAAATAAAAAGATCTTATTATTTCTCGAACATAATAAAGCAAATCAAAAGTTACATCAATGTATGTGCGATTTGTAACATACACAAATATGACAGAAAACCCTCTAACATCAAAGCATCAGTAAACCGCTCGAAAGAGTACACATTGACATTTTAATTATAAATAAAACTAATTTCCTGTCTGTCATAGACGCATTTTCGAAACGTCTCCAAGTTATTCAGATAGAACCAAAAAATCTGTTGGACATAAGAGCCGCAACAACCAAATACTTTACAACATTTGGAATTCCAAACACAATAATAACGGATCATGAAACAACATTCCACTCAATCCAATTCAAGGAATATCTAAGTATCTTGAATATAAGTTTGGAGTACGCCTCTTCATCGGAATGAACCGCAACGGCCAAGTGGAAAAAACCCATTCCACAATCATAGAAATTTACAATACCAATAAAAACAAGATACCAAATTCGGAAACCAAAACAATTGTGGAGCTTTCCGTAGCACTCTACAACAACTCGGTCCACTAAGCAACTGGATTTACACCGAATGAAATAATTTTTAACCAAAATAATATTGTAAACCCAGACGAAATTCGAGTGCGCTTTATGGGCCTGCAGAATCATTGGCCCATATGTCTTCAAAAACATTGATGAACGGAATGTTACAGTCAACGATGAACGGTACAGAGACCTGATTTCTAACTTTTTTGTACCCCAATTGGCTGGCATAAATCTTGCTTATATATAGTTCCAACAGGACGGTGCCACATGTCACATTGCGCGGGATATAATTAATTTACTCAAAGTAGCATTTGATGAAAGTTTAATTTTACGTAATGGTCCTGTTAATTTGCCACCGAGATCGTGTGAACTCCATTAGATTATTTGATTTGGGGATCTGTTAAGTCACTTGTGTCACAAAAATTGGACCTCCAGATGGCCGAAATCATATTCAAGCATTAACGGCATAAAATTATCTATCCAATAAAGCTAGTTTCACTGATATTCAAAATGTTTTTCATTGTTCTATTTTAATTTAAAATTGTGAACCTCTTAAAAAACATCCTTTATATATTAGCAATCAAGTCACACGTGGCCGTAATCAAACAAATCATTAAGCCAAATATTGCGAAACGCAAACCAATTTAGTGATGAGATATACGTTCTGCTTCTAAGTAAATCATTCCTTCCATTTCGTTTCACTTATCCATTTAAAGTACAAAGTAAACAAAAATTAATACAAAAAATATTTGTATTTTAACCAACCAAGTGAAAAATAAAATTAATAATCTTCTTATTTTAATTAAAACTTTCAATTAATTTTCGTTTTTCGTCTGTTTTTCTTTTCAATTTTTATTTTTTGCGTCTACCGTAATTTCATTTAACGTTTTGTTGTTTTGCTCTCTTTGATTAATGAAAAATAAATATTTTACTTGTGAACATTTTAAAGGCTTTTAATTGTTTTCCTTCGTGGGCTTGTAATCATATATTAAAGTGTTATGTGTATAAACAAGTAAACACTTTAAGATAAATTTTCTGCGGTTTCGTTAATTTTTCACGAGAAAAATCATTAATCACTAAAATTAACGCGCGCCCTTTTTCTAAATGGTTTATAGCTTGAAAATAATAACCATTAAAATAGAAAATGTACTTAGAACACCAAATTTAATGATTTTATATTTATGCAAATTACGTATCAACAACAAAAAAAATCCTACTAACCAATATACCAGGTACGTATAGTTCTTCAGTCAAAGTGTTTTATTTTTAACAATTATAAAACGGTAAACTCTCCCTTATAAGTATATAATGTATTTTTATCCTCCACATAAAAAAATTGCATATTCTGTCTAATTTATGCTGACAATAAACATACATTTTAATGGTGTAATTTGTAATGACCCGTAATAGCGCGCACAAAACACAGCGGAATTTTCACACAATTTTAATTCATGGAAGCACAACCGCATATGCGAAAGGTTAAAAAAAATTTCGCCCAACATACAATATACATACATATATGTAATGTAATGTACGCTGGTGCGATATTTGTGATAATTATACATAAATTGTATTAAAAAAGCTCCCTAAATATTAATGTGCGTGTATCTTTTATACATTGAATGTATGCATACGTACACGAATACCCAAATAAAATATACATATTATCCGCAACCCAAATGTCAAAATATGCTCGTTTGAAAATTGAAAATTTTGTTAATTTTCAAAATTAAATTAGTTTAATGTGATTAAATGGATTTTGGTTAATGATATGTATAAACAATGTTATTACATTACAGCCATACTGAAAACATGTTCTCGTGTTTCTTGGGATCCAGATTCAATGTTTATGTTAAACACGTCCTCTACCATATACCATATATCTACATATATGAAATACAGAAAAGGCAACTAGTCAATTCGAATATTTTTATATATTACGTAGATATCTGTTCACAGGGTGTGGTATGTGCCAATAAGTGTAAGTACATACATGCAATATATACATTGTCGGGGGTCTTGCTATGGCTGTGTATTTTATGCGGTTTAAGTCATTTTCAGCTTTTTATTGTGCGGCGCTTTATTTGATTAATGATTTTGGTATAGCAAATAAATCAAAATAAAAAAACTTTGCAACAAAAAGAAAAGGATTCGACGTACGACTCACCAGGATATTTTTTATTTACTTTGATTATTTTTCCTCCCTTCCTTTGGTTATCGTTACCCTTATATCGCATTTGCCATTCGAATGTATACATCAACATTCTTCTATAAATCTTAAATTTCGTTTTCTTGATTTAAAATTAAAATATAAATTGATCGACATGTTTATTTGTTTGTTGTTTCCGGCCTAAATTCATTGCTTTCTAATTTATTGATTTTGTTGTCGTTGTTCCTTTACCCCCCATTTTCACAAAATTATAACATTTATGATTGTTCATTATGAGTATACCTTTTCTTAAACTGGTATTATAAACCGCCATCTGCTACTAAATATTATATTTATGTCGTAATAATACGACAAGATATGTGGAAGATACTATAACCCAAATTCCATATCCGAAAAATGCGATGGCAACACTAATTATAGCTATCATGACATTTTTTACTGTCAGCTTAACAAATATTCTCATTTCTACTCTCAGCACCGAAAATACTTGCTATCACGATAGTTAAAAACTGTCATGATAAGTGAAATTTTCGCGGCTAAGAGTAGATATAATACTTAAACATAAAAACATGTTTGTGAAATAAGCCCAATTTTCATATGTGTGTGAAGATAAGCTAAATTCAGACTCAAACAAATGCGTTGGCAGCAAAATTATTGCTATCATGACATTTTCTACTCTCATCTTAAAAAATCACGATATTTTTACTCTCGGCCACGAAAATTCTTGCTATCACGATAGTTAAAAACTGTAATCATAATCTATTTTTTCGGAGTTGATAGTAAAAATGTAGGGACTTTTTGTGCGGTTGTATTTTTGTGCACCGCTAGTTGGGCCAAAAATTCTATAAAAAATCGTACATTCTTCTTAAACATTCATCTATCAAACGATGTGCACCGCTGGTTGATACAGCAAATAGTTCTTGGCTTCTATGGACTAAGTCTCAACTCCAATACAAACATAGCATTTCAAATAAACATAGAAATTATGATCAAATAATCCCAAGTATGTAATAAGTAATTGCATACATAGAATTAATTAGTATTAGACTAACTTAAAATTTTTTGAGTGTTTCGCACTCTAATAAACCATCGTACAATTTATGGAGTTTAAAGAGGTATAACTCGATTGTTTGAGGTAATCCCCTGAATTTTATATTGGTTTTTAGTAGTAGATTTCAATAAACTTTTTACTTGAATGTTTGTTTTTGTCTACATGAGCCGTTTATTTTGAAAATGGTTTAAGTTCATTTAATTTTATATTGAGATTTTTAAGGGTTTGTGTTTGAATTGATTTAAAACTATTAGTAACTGGTATTAAGTCGCTTTTGGGGTTTTGTGACTTTAAATATGTTAGACTACATTTCATAAATATTACTTGTAAAATAAGCTATTTTTGAGAACCTGCAATGGACTTAAACCACTTGCAAAAATAATAAAAATATTTTTCTGTTTTTAAAATGCATATAAGTCCACTTTGCACATTTTTTTAAGATTGTTATAAGTTAATTTTTTAACTTTTAAAATGGGAATGTCATTCAGCAAAAAAATTGGAAAATTCACAATCTTGCCACCAATTCTTCTGGACAAGTATTAACTACCGAAAACCTACAGCTAAATAGATGGAAAGAGTCTTTGAGGACAACGGAATGGAACGAACAAACTGATGAGCTTCTTGATGGTAACTATAAAGAAACTCTAAACACCCATCCACGGAACGGGAAGTAAAAAGTGCTATTTGGGGTCTAAAGAACAACAAAGCTTTGTCAGCCACCATGGATAATATTCCAGCGAAATTACTAAATGGCGACGCATCTGTAAAGGCAGAAACTATAACTCTACTACTAGCAAAAGCATGGAATATTGGTAGAATTCCACAGAAATGTGGAAAAATCAAAGTCCAAGTTTTGTTTTAAAATAATATTTAAAGGCGGCAACTTTTGGAAGACCCTGTACTTAGATTTTTTCTGGTGTTTTTTATTTTTTGTAAAAATATTGCTTTTAACAATTATATGTGAAAAATGGCATCATTTAAATGTGTACCGAGGGCGCCTATAGGCTTCTATACGAAAATTAAAAAATTTAGGAACTCGCTCACACATAACCGCATTAAGTTCAACAATTTCTGTCAGAAAGAAGCGAGGGAATTATGTCGGATCACACGTCTGTTATTATGATAATCAGTGCAACGATTGTTAAAAAAACTAGTCCACCTTCGCTAACTAATAAAAAAAACCTGCCGGGAGAAATTCCAGAAACTTGTTGAGGATAATACTGATTTTTAGGTGCAAACTAAAAACTTGATACAGCTAAAGAACAAGAACAACTCAACAACAGTATACAAGAAGAGGCGTGGAGTAGTACCACCTCAAGTTCAAAGGAAGTGCACCGAAATGCTGTTTATCCTCTGGAAGTTAGAGAGCTAGTTGCAGCAAAACGAAAAGCAAGAAAGGCCTTGCAATGAAGTCGAGCACCAGAATTTAAAACAACTCTAAATTTTTTATCCAATAAACTAAAGTTGCTAATTATAGAAATCAAAATCCCAAACCATTAATAAATTGAGTGGCTTTACTGGGGAAAAAGATACCAAGGACTCCCTTTGGAAAGAAGCAAAAAGTTTAAAACGATGTAAACTACAAACTTCACCAATTAAAAATGAAGATGGAAAATGAGCTATAAGTAGACAAACTGCAGAGGAAAACATACCACCAGTATAGAAAATGGATATCTGCAATATATCTCCTGTCACATTACAAGAATTAAAAGAGGAAATCAATCTTAACCTAAATACAAATAAATCTTCAGAATATTACTTAATTACAGGACAAATAGTAAAAGCTCTTGCCGAAAAAGGACTACGTAAACTACTCTAAATAATCAACGCAGTGTTCAGACATAAACACGTTCCTAATTAAAGGAAAGTCACAGAAGTAATTATGAAACCTAAACGAAACAACCGAGGCCGATTTCCTTACTCCCAATAATTTCCAAATTATTTGAGAAACTACTCCTAAAGAGACTGAAACCAATAATAGTATATAAAGAAATCTTATTCCTCCAGAACAGTTTGGCTTCAGAGAAAACCATTCAACAATCGCACAAGTACGCCGAATTACAAACATAAGTGAAGACATACTTGAAAAAAAGAAAGTATGTTCAAGCGACTTACCAAAGCAGTTTTATGAAATTCTAAAATCTTACATATCTAACGGACACTTTCGAGTAAAATTAAATGGTGGATACTCAGAAATTAAAAAAAATATCAGCAGGAGTATAACAATAGTTTATAAGTTATATACACCTCAGACCTGCCAACGATAGAGGAGACTAACATAGCGACGTTTGCGGATGATACGACCATCTTAGCAGTTGCTAATAGCATAAAAGAATCTACAAGCAAATTGGGAAGAGCTACTAATATTGTCAGTACCTGGACCAAGAACAACAAAAAGGTCAACTCAACTCCCTATGCAAACACGGCAAAATATCTAGGCATGATTCTAGACAGGAAACTAAAACGGAAAGATAATTTTTAAAAGAAAAGAGAAGAGTTAAACATCAACTACAGAAAGATGGGTTGGCTTTTAGGAAATAATTCTGAGCTAAATCTGTATAACAAATTTCTACTATACCAGGATATTATAAAATGTGTGTGGACTTACAGTATTCAGCTCTGAGGCTGTAAAATAAGAACCAATGTCAATATCATCCAGTCATTCCAAAGCAAAGTCCTACTTGGAATAGTTAATGCACCGTAATGGTACATAAGAAATGACAACCCCCATAGAGATCTAAAGGTAGATTTCGTCAGTGAAGAAATGAGCAAACACGCGAGAAAACACATGCATCGTAATAGTCTATACCAAAATGCTGAGATACGTCGTATGTTGGATGATTCAAACCCCGTATGACGGCTGCGAAGGAAGAAACCACATGATCTACTAGATCCATTCAGGATCCACTAAAAATATAATAACTTTGTTAATAGGACTAGCCAAAGGGCTACAACCCTCCAAACAAGAATATACATTATGAAAGATAAATTGCTAGATGATTTGTAAATCAGTTGTAATAAATAAATATATATGCATATATAAAAAAAATCGGACCGAATGTTGTTCTTCAGTTGGGCTATTGTTGTTGGTTTTTTCACATAAACTTTACTTTTAAAGAAACCCCCAAAGAAAGTAATCTAATGGCGTTAAATCGCATGAACTAGCTGGCCAGTTTATGTCACCAGTTTATGTTTTGCGTTGATAATGATTTGTTTGTTTTAATTTTTCTGTTAATTGAATTTTGTAATTGCATCCTTACAAAATCCTTATGTAAAATTTGCCAAACAGTCAATGGATGAATGTCTAATTCCTGAGAACGTCGTTTTCGGCACAGCAGCAACGTTCTCACTAGAACGTCCACTTTTTGGTCTGCCAGACCTTTCTCGATCCTCGACAGAACCGGTCTCTTCAAATTTTTTCACTAGCCGTTAAATTGTTGACTCATGTGGACGATTATTTACACCAAAAAATTGGAAATTTTACGATAAGTATTTTTTAAAGACCGATAATTTCTATAATAAGTTTGATTAACGTAATGCGTTATTTTAGCGTGTAAGTATCTATATCGTTATAATTGTACATCTGTCTAGTTCACAAATGTCAAAGGTGACATTAAAAAAAGGTTGCGTTTAAAAATTATTTACTACTGACATCTAGGCGTGACATTTGAAAGATCTTTTATATGACTTTTAGCGAGTTCAAAACTTAGGAGGATGCAAATATTACATATTCTTTTATTTCGGTATTAAGGTTAGCAGAGTTACGCCTGTTACTAAGAATCAACATGTTTACTCTTATATTTACCAGGGACTTGTTTGCAGTGTTGCCATTAAATTCACTTGGGATTGGGGATATTATTTCTTTAAATATGTACGTTATTGTTTTGAGTATAATTTAGATCAAAAGTTTGTTTTGCTAAGGAAGATAATTTAAGTTTAAATCTCAGCATTCACTCTGTCCGTATTTATCATCACGTTGTCTGTCTAAGGGATCAATTTAAACAAATTATTTTTGATTTTGATTTTTTTTTTTAAATATCAAATTCATTAAAAATATATACTTAATAATTCCAAATAAGGAATATAGAATTAAACAAAAGACATAAACGGAAATCCATTAATAAATGAATTTCATTTCGATTGATGCATTCGGTACATAAATGCTGTATGTGCTTTGCTGATGCCAATACTAATATCAAATATCATTTATGTGATAAACCATGTTGTGTTTATCACATAAATTATATTTGATATTAGTATTGGCAACAGCGGGTTCTAGAACGTTTCGAAATTGCTGATGTTGTTAGCTTTTCAGATGACGCAACGCGCCGTTCACCCAACACGTTATAGCCAATTTGGTTGATAGCAATTTTTACATTTTTTTTAATGCTTGTGGGTTCGAATTTTCTCTCTGATGCTTTTCGATTACCATTGTAAAGTTGAGGATTAGCACATTTATACAAGTTTAACACTGCTACACTCGCGAGGTCTACCATATTAAAAAATAGAACCATCGGCCTCCGCTTGGTATCAACCCCTCCTGTCGTTGCGTTGTAGTCTAGGATGATATTGGTTTTATTTGATTCGCTGACATCCTTGTGTAACGTTAATAACAAAAGGACGTTCTTATTTGGTTGCGGTATAGCGTTAACGCTTTCTAGCGTTAAATTATTGTTAAAGCAAAATTTAGTACCCTGTTTTTGATAACTCCGCTTTATTCTTGCAATTTGTCTCAACTATTCTTTTTTTGTAGTAATTGTTCTGCCAATACGCAACTGGTAAAAAAGTTGTCCATAGTAATTGTGCGCCCTTTATTGACATATGGCGCAAATAATCGATGCTCTAAGTTTAATGCATAATCGCTCGAACGAGGCTCATTGGGTTGTTTACCCACATAAAGTTCACCATTCAAAGGGTACACATTTTTGGAATCGCAAAGCCAAAATAAATTCCACAAATCTCGAAATGGTGCCAATTTGTCCTATTTCTAAAAACTCTTAAAAATCGTAACAATTGCTGCACCTTTAAGGATATTGTGGCCCGTTAAAATGGACGATTGTCCAAACAATATAACTCAGCCAAACATTCATCCCAGTTCTTATGAACCCCAGCGTATATCAAAATTCAAATTAATGCATATAACTCTACAAAATTGGTATTATTCCAAGTATGACTTACTCTTGGTGACTGGCTATGCATATTGTAGAATTGTCGAACCTTTCGATTTGTTTCCGACATTATATCATTTATAAGTGTTTCCGGTATAACTTTTTGAAATGCCTGGAGTTGACTTGTTATGTTTTGTGGTGTTTATCCTGTTAGGCCTTCACGTTCTCTGATGATTTGCAAATCGCGTTTGTTAGTAACTTCTGTGCGTTTTGAAGTGGCTTGCTCTGTCTCTCATCACCTGCTGAGTTATAGAAAATCTCATCTATCTATACTCTACTTATGAATCCCCTACGCAATCAGAAAAAGAAACATCAAAATTGTCATCAGATATTCCATTTTCCTCCTCTGATATATCTGGTGTTGAGAGATCTTTGAACAAGTCTCGCAGTTCTTGACTACTTTGCCGTTTTCGTGCCATATATGTTTTAATATATGCAATACATAGGCGTACATATGTTTCAATATGTAAAATATTAGAATTAGATTACTAAATCACAATCTGAATGAAACAAGACAAATTATATAGGGTTTTCCAATAAGAAATTTCTTTAAAAAAACACACTAATTGTTAAGGAAATTGAAATGTTTTTTATTTAATGTGAAGTACAATCGATACAATTAAGTTCTGAATAAAACGTCATTCAAATGGCCTTCACGACTTCTTCTGCAGGAACGAATTCGATGAACCCAATTTTCGAGCACTTTTGCCACTAAATCAAGTTGCAAATCATGAATAGCACGTTCAATATTGCCTTGTAAAGCTTGAATAGAGTTTGGTTTATTGCTAAAGACCAATGACTTCAAATAACCCCACAAGAAATACCTCTAATAGTGTTAAATCACAACTTCTTGGAGGCCATTCAATATCACAATTTCTTGGAATAATCGAATCTCCAAACTTTTCTCGCAATAATTCAATTGTTACACTTGCTGTGTGGCACATAGCCTCCCTCCCTCCTTGTTGGAACCAAATGTTGTCAAGATCAACTTCTTCCAATTTCGGCCAAAAAAAGTTGGTTATCATCGATCTATACTGATCTCCATTGGCAGTAACGGTGTTACCAGCTTCATTGCGCAAAAAATACGGACCGATGATTCCACCAGACCAAAAACCACACCAAACTGTCAATTTAGGTGAATGTAATATGGTTTTTCATGAATAATTGTTGGATTTTATTCGCACCAGAATCGACAGTTTTTTTTATTTACCGCACCACTGAGATGAAAGTGAGCCTCATCGGAGAAGATGATTTTCTTAAAAAAATCGTTATCGTTTTCAAGTTGTTCCAAGGCAAAATCAGCAAATTCACGACGTTTACGGTGGTCCAATGGCTTCAGTTCTTGAGTGAGAACAATTTTATACGGATGCAAACCCAATTCCTTTCTCAAAATCCGCCAGGTTGTGGTTTGAGACAGTCCCAATTCTTGAGAACGTCTTGGAATCGACAAATTGCGGTCTTCATCAACACTTGCCTAAACGGCAGCATTATTTGCATTACTTCGAGCGAATCTTTGTCTTACTGGCACTTCAACATTATGTAAAGAAAATGTACGCTAAAAACTTTCAATAATTCGACGAATAGCGAGCACACTTGGACGATTATTACGACTATAAAATGACAAAAGCGCACGGAAAGTTGCAATTGGAGAACGATTATTTTGATAATAAAACTGAATAATTTGTAAATGTTGTTCTTGCGTATATCTCACCATGATGAAATTGTAAACATTACTGAATACAATGACACAAAAAATGACAGATCATGACATATTACAAATGACCGAAACGTCACTAAAAATCATATCATTCTTATTGGAAAACCCTACACAATATAGTAGATAAAACAATCTTTTAAGAATTCTAGAAAAAGAGGTATCTCTAGAGATCTTAACAAACCTTCAGATATATAAGTTGTAAGCTAGAATCCATGTCAGTTATGTAGATAATAAAAAGCTAGACATTTAGCGGTGGGGACAATTTATACAATTTAAAACTATGCCCAATTATAATACAGATTTATAGGACAGCTGAGATCTTAACACAACCTCAGGTATATGGGATGTTAGTTAGAAACCATGTCAGTTAGAAACAATTATCAGGAGCTTCCCATCCAGGGGTGGGAACAGTTTAGATTATTTTGTATTATGACCAAATATAACAAAAACTCTTAAACCACATGAGATATTAGTGTTAGTGAAAGGGTGTAAAGCTAAAAACTATATTCAGTTGCTCCCCATCCAGGGGAGGGGACGCTTAATAAAAGTTTGTATTATGACCAAATATAATAAAAATGATTCGGCCAACTGAGATATCCTTAGAGATCTTACACAACCTCTTTAAGATGAGGTGTTAGTAGGGGACACACTTTTTACACTATGTGCCGTAGGTACTCGGCGAAACTCACTAACACTTTACAAACACATTACATCACTTGTTTAATTATTTCGCAAAAAAAATTTTTTTTGATTATTTTAATTAAAAAAATTTATTCAAAAAGTTTAAATCTAGTAATTTCAAAACTTTGAGCAAAATTTTGTAATTAAAATAGCTATTCCAAATTTTTTTTTGCGAAATAATAAAATCAACTAACACCCCATATACCTGAGGATGCGTTAAGATCTCTAGGGATATCTCATGTGGATTAAGAATTTTTGTTATATTTGGTCATAATACAAAACTCTAAACTGTTCCCACCCCTGGATGGGAGGCTCCTGATAATTTTTTATAACTTATATGGTTCCCAACTAACATCCCACATACCTGAGGTTGTGTTAAGATCTCAGTTGTCCTATAATTTTTTATTATATTTGGTCATAGTTTTAAATTGTATAAATTGTTTCCACCTCTGGATGGGGAGCTCCTGAATATTTCTTCTAATAAGTATGGCCCCCTGGATGGGGATCAAATGAATATATTTTTAACTGACACAGTTTCCAACTAACACCCCATATACCTGAGGGTGTGTTAAGATCGCTAGGGATATCTCAGTATATTTGTTACCATTTCCAATGCCATACCAATGCCATACCATTCCAGAGTTCCCTGGCTTTGGAGCTTGATATTATTTTTCTAATTTTTTTACACTTGTGTGCAAGGAATTCACACAGTTGCAATTTTTTCTCTTCATCCGGAACTAAAAAATGAATGTTACACCAGAGGTAGCTGCTCAAGTGGTTGCACTAACTGATGCGGAGTAGAACCAAAGTGAAGTGGCTCGACAACTAAATTTGAGCCGATGCTCCGTTCGTCGAGTGTAGCAGAGATACGAGATTGATATTGAGACGATGGACGAAGAAGAGTATAAAGAAGATCATGAGAGCAATTTTAACAATGTTGTTTGTATTGAAGAACATGTCTCGTATGGTGGTGGATCGTGCTTGTTCTGAGGAGGTATGTCACTGGAGGCGAAGACAGATCTTGTGTTCATTTCCGGAGCGAATACTGGCCGCCGATCAAGTAAATTGATTTCACAACGGTACATTGAGGAAATACTCGTGGACTACGTCGTACCTTTTGCCGGGTTTATTGGTGAAACCTTCCTGTTCCTGGTCTAGTGTACCAGTACCTTCAAGAAGTGGATGTTCCTATGATGGAGGGGCCAGCACGCAGCCTGGACCTCAATTACATTCAACATTTATGGGACAAACTGATAAAATGAGTTCGAGCCAAAGTTATTGATCCAATGAGCCTCCAGGTGTTGCAATAAGCGATCGCAGACGAACGGGAGGCGATACCTCAAGATTTGGTGAAAATTTTGGTGAAATCAATGAAACATTGAATGAAAGCTGTTATTCGGGCTGGAGGTGAGAAAGCATCTTATTAATAAAAATATTATTTTTGCTGATTTCCTTGTTTTAATTCAATTTTTACCAATAATTTTCACGCTGACAAATTCACAAAAAACGTGTACTTCAGATGTTGACCTCAAAATTCACATAGTTCGCACGGTATAAGTACAACAAAAGTACCACTGGATAGGTGTTGAAACAGACTTTGAATCTGCATTCTAGATAATTAAACAAACATTGGATTTTTGATATTTTTGAACTTTTGCTGAAAATTGATAAATGTGCGTATTTTTTGCACCCAAGTGTATTGCATCACCCAGTTTACCCGAGTATGAATTAAAATTTCTCCGGTTATCTCATTTGATTTTAATAATTCTTCCTTATGTAGTTCAGTGTGTAGTGTTTCTTACTAATCTGCCTCGGATACTGATTTTATAGTTATTTTTGTTAAACTTTTATTAACTGCAATATTCGTGTTAGTGAATATTGATTAATGAAATGGTTTCCATTATCATTAATGATTTCTGGCTCCACGTCCCAACGCACCTTAGAATGAATGCACCTTAGTACTCAGATTGGAAGACTACAGTGGCGTTAGGAGCAAATTGGACTACAAAGCAAGGATCAACGTCGGGGGCAGAGCACCGGTAATAGTCCTGAATATCATACCCTGTACGCTATTAAGTTTCCCTAAAGCGGGATTCGATTTTACCGTCACGGGCCATCAAACTACAGAAGCTTAATATAGTATAGGTCAACGATTTGTAAACAAACATAAGCATTTTGCGAGTTAAGGACTTCGCAAATAATTTCTACAATGTCAGAAAAGGCAGTGGCTTTTCGAAGTTTACTATTAAGGTGAATTTTCCAAGAAAGTTTACTTCTAAGGTAACGCCAAGATCGTATCTCCAAAAAAAGGAAGAAGTAGTTCACCAATGATTTTTTGACTAGTAAAAACCAGTAAACTTGTCTTGGATTAACGCGTAAACCCTTCCCAAAGCACCACATCGCTACAACGTGTAGATCTCACTGCATTAAATCAGATAGGATTATTAAATAATTGCCTAAAACAATGATGTCTATAGAACATCATCCTAACTCCGAGCAATAATGCCAGATTGGTCTAGTTTAACAAGAAAGTCATCAATCACCAAGAGCCACTAGAAGGACGACAAAAACCCCGATGGGGGTATTCGCTGGAGTATTAACGAAGACTTCGAAGGACAATACAAATCGACATCAGCAATGCGAGACCTGAGCTTGAATTAAATCCATGCAGCGATGATTTGGTCAACACCAAAATTAGTGCAAATTTCGATAATGGTGGAAATATAGGTACTATCAAAGACATCTGCAATATGTTTATGCTGAGCAATTTCACATGATTTGCCAACTCTGTAAGCACGTGCATGTTACAGCGTGAGAAATTATATAAGGGTGATCTTTCATAAATCTGTCGAATATATTCTTCGAAGCTTTGATACCGGTTTAATAGAGACTAATTGGCCTAAATGCTTTAGGATCAGTGTAATCCGACCTGTCAGTTTTAGGAATGAAAATAATTTTTCTTCTGCATCAAGATTGTTGGGTAATCCCTAAAACAGTACAAGTTTCAAAAATTTGTATAGTAAATGATCTCGAAACAAAAAAATCCGTGTTGTAATTCAGCAGGAAAGATTTCATCAGTACCACCTGCTTTATATGGCACAAAGAAGAAAGAAGTATTCTAGCGCAAGACTTCGAGGATGACTAGCCTGTAGGATAAGTTCCAGTCAGGTGGATTGCTAATAAGATTGGATTTACTGGAATCAACAAACTCTGAGTTAGTAAAGTTGCAACGGGGTAAGTGAAACTTATGTAACAATTGGCCAATTTTCTTATTGAAAGAGATCAGCCTGTATAAAAAAATCAATCTTTTACAGAGATCTATTAAGTCTGGCGATACTGAATACACTATTAATTTCTTCACTATGTTGTCTTTGTGCTGCTAAGAATAAATCCCAATCAACCAGATGGTTAGTTGTTTTGGCCCTATTCTTAAGTTTCCTGGTACTTTTTCTAAGAGTTTTAAGATTGGAACACCAAAAAGACTTATTCCGTCTTTTATTCGGACGTGATTTTTAGAAAGCCATAAATTGATTGCAGAAAGTCAATGCCTGCATTTTAACATCGTCAGCCAAACGAATCTCGCACTGTGTAATTATCAGAGGTGGGGGCTCAAAAAATAAAGTTTCCCAGTTTGTTTGCTTTTTATTACGGTATGGTTTTTTAAGATGGTCCGTTAAGGTTTATGTTAAAAGCGATGAAATTATTTGGTCTGAGGAAATAATATCATTAGTCAGTTTCCAGTTGAGCACAAACTAATGTCAATCATTTCGTTTCTTGTAGAAATTATAAAAGTTGGTTCAATAAACGGTATTGAGAATTTCAAGTTAAGAAGCACTTAGATAATTAAACAGAGACAAACTCGCAGCAAATGTTGGCTGCCCTATATTGAGTGATGAGCATTACAATCGCAGCTTACCACCAGGTGTACCTGCTCCACGCTCAACAAAATAAGCTAACTTTTCCAAAGGTGGGGGTGAAACAGCATCATAAGGAAGATAAACTGATAATACTACCAGTATTTTGCAAGAAATCGAAGATTTCAGAATGACAAGTATAGCTTTAACGTCAGCTGAGCTACACTGGTGGATGAGAATTGCAATAATACTATGAGAAATACAAATGCAAGTTCTAACCGTGGCATCAGAACCGTTGTAAAAGATTCGGCCAGCGTTGTGGTCTAATCCAGAGACAGTATCATCAAGAAGGTAAGGTCCTGAGTTATCTTTGGTTTATGGTTTGTGATTCAGTGAAGCCAAGGAACTGTCTCAATAGTATTATCTAAGATGCATGAAATATTGCCATATGACAAATAGGGAAAAATTATATTATATTTTTTTACAAAGCATTATTTTGACATTTCATAAATTATTTCTGTTTGTTTAAAAAATGTATATTTTATTTTTCGCTTAATTTAAAAATCAAATATTAATTTTTGTTTGTAATTTGTTTGCGTTATTTGTGCCTCCCGCCGTATTTACCGTAAAATAAAACATTTTACTGTTAGAAATTATTAAATAAAAATATTATTATTTTCATATAATCAACGGAAAATAATTAAATAAAATTTATTTGTTTTATACATTTGTTAAACAATATTTTAGGTACTTGTTGTATGACGAAATTTTTAAGCTTTTTGTTCCCTTCTGTACCTTCTTCCTTCTCCTTGTTACGTAAGTAGTGAATGAAAAACGTATGGGTACAGTTTGCTTAATTAAGTTTTATCTAAAATAAAAAATTATTTTGCTTTGTATAGTTACAGATGTCATGCTACATAGTGACACCGGCGCCATTAGTGTCTTTTCTAATGCGAGGCCGAGATTTAGCTGTTTTCAAATTAAATAATAAATTCCACATACATTTATCGTGTTAAAGCTAATTAGCTCGTTATCGGTAACATAAAATATCTGGTGACGTAAAATTGTTGCAAATTAGCTATGTATATTTATATAAAGAACATAAACATAGCAGAGCAATAGATCTTAAAAAAAATATTCTGTAACGAAACAAGGAAAACATCCCAAGATGCGAAATAATTTAGATACTATAAGGAAAGGCATGCCAGTAGTGGGTCAGCATAGAGCACACAATAAAAAAAAACTTAAGCAATTAATCACACAATGAAATGCATATCGTACATGATGACAAAAATTCCAACTCAACTCTCTCTCTTGACTATAAAACAACTCAAAATTAATGATCTCTCTCCCTGTAGTACTGCCTTCTGTGAAGATTTGGCCTGTGTAACATATTGACTTCGTGTTTCATAATTTTTATGCCATGTAATATAATAAAGACAATAGACATGTCGGACACACAAGAAGAAATGAATCGTAGATAGCAGATGATATTCATTTTCTTCATAACGATAAGTAGTACTTCGCTCTGGTACGAGTATACCTACTACTGTTATCGCACTGTGGTAGATGGAAAAATTTTTCATTTCCCTAATTAAAGAAAACTTCTGAATGATAAATTACTAAAGAAATTATTTTGCCCGTATCGTCTCGTTCTTATGGACTTTTTATATTTAGCCCAAGTCAAAAACATAACAAATTATATTTTTCTTTATGTTACTCAATTTGTCTTCATTTCATTATTATTGAACATACATACTTACATACTTCTATGTACCCCGATTTATTATTGCATATTATCGTCTATATGATAATGGATTGACATGATGTGTTTAGTTGGTCATAAATTATATATACTAAGTCATTTTGTATATATTTTAATATAATTTGGTGCTTATGACTGTCTGAATATCATAAATATTCTGGTTTGACGTGTAATTCTAATGTTGTTGTTGTATCAACATAAAATACAGCAGGGCGGTGTACGAGAATTGAATGAAATAGTAGGTTATGTATCAAGAGAGTAAAATAGGAAATTTTTGGACGAGTGGAGAAATTTCAACTCAAATCCGAAGGCCATACAAAATCGTTTTGGAAGACTATAAAGTGGCTTTACCTGGACTTGCATGAACATTTGTCCATGAGAAGCCTGTGTTCAAGGTGGATTATTCAGAGCGCTGTTTAACTTACTGTAAATCAATACGTCACTATCTTAGGACAGGAAATATTATCAACATAGAATATAACATGGCGTTATGGTAAGTTTGAAGAAAGAAACGGCAAAAAATCGGGCTAAAATGCAAAAGAATATAGTATTCTTTCACCAAGAAACGCACCGTCGTCGTAAATTCGTTGAATTTGATGGCAAAAGTGATGTTCAAATTTCTTCCCAATCCCTCGTATTCTTCGAGTTTGGCTCCCTGCGACTCCAATGTGTTAGCATATTCCATCTGGCATTTATGAACCGTTTTCCAATAAGCTTTATACCAATATACTGAGGTTCGAACTGTGTTGTGACAGTGATAAACTGAATGGATGAATGAATTGCATTTAGTGTATGCTTTAAATCTCTCGTCTGTTGAGTCCAACAGTATACATATGTGCTAGCTCAGCAATTATAATTTAATTTTTATTTTTTCCACTATACCAGTTAATCAAAATTTAATAAGGTTGAATCACATTATAATATTTTGTATAGTTAGCTATAATTCAGGACAACATTATATACCAACCAACCAGTTTTATTTTCACTTCCACAGTTATTAAGAAATAATGACCAAGCCCCCACCCGTGGTAAGCGCACTATTCCCTAGGTAAACATTGATCCTTTGAGCCACCACAACAACCGGCGACCAATAAAACTCAACCAAAACGAATTTTGCATTGAGATTTCGAGCTACCACAACAACCGGCAGCCAATAAGATTTACAAATATAAGTTAAAGGCCAAACAAATAGATTGCTATAGTTTTATATTGCCATAGGTCTACGCCATACAGCATAAACACAACAGAGCACGTCATCTCGAACTACAAAAAATATTGTGCAGCTGGGAACATAAAGAAATATCTTGAATTGAAAAAGCAACTCTTAAAAAGGCGTACAACGAGTACGTTGATGTAGACAACAAAATTAGAGAATTCCAACCACAACTGGAATTAACACACCAATACTATAAAAATAGGCAAATAGTATGGGATAGTTTTACAAAATATGTTGTCGATATGCGTCAACGCCCAAATTCATCATCCTTGCCATCAACACCAATTCCATATGCATTATCAAAATTCAACTTCCCCTAACCTGAAGATTCAAATAACAACGACCAAGAAAATGAGGCAATCATCCGAATCATCAAGATCCAAATTAAACTCTGAATAAGAGTAAACTCAACTTCCAAATTTCGTTCAACAATTAAAACAAGAAGACGTCTGAATGCGAGGTTTATATTGAGAAATTCGCACATCTGAATACATACTGGCAAGCAACAACAGATCCAGACCAGCGTTACCGCTTAAATTAAAAGATACGGAGAGGATGATGATGTAGATCATGGGGCTACATGAAATAATTTGCAAGACGGTTCCGAAGAACAGAAACTTAACTTAAAATACTTCGTAGAACAACACTACGAAAACTTAAACAAGGAATACGACAGAATCATAGTATCACGAACGATATTGAAGTCTTTTGAAATTAGTCTACCATGAGTGGAACTCACTCCATTTTTATGGAGATTACATGAAACGAGTTGGTTTCACTGACACTTTCAATAGTTCATGACATCTATCAACTTACAAACACACGCAAAATGAATTACTTAAAAAGCACGTTCGAGGGCCAGCTGGAAAATTAATAGGCCATTTGGAACCTTTCGGACACAACTACGATGCAGCCTGGAGATCTTGGAGATTCTCTTCAATAATTAAAGACTACTTGTATCTAACCTATTAAACACCTTACTAAGGCAGCCAACTAGCCCACGGAAGCCTATACACGACACAAAAACCAAAGGTCTATATGGAATAAGGAATACAGGCATTAGAATTGACAGATGGAGTCTATTCATCATCTTTACTTTGTTAAAAAAATTGGATTACGAAACACGGTACGTCTACATATATGAACGTTCTCTAGAAAACCCAAGAGAATTCTAAGAAAAAATCCAGTTTTTGGAATTTCTGCAAAAGTGTTTTCAATCCTTATAGTCTGTCGGTAGCGACAAGTCAATACCACCCAAACTATCAAGCACAACCACTAAAATATGCTTTCGTAGCTGCAACACAACCAACTTATATGTATTTGCGAATGCTAACAACAAAACCATAGGGGCGAATTATGCCAACGCTATAAAAATATGAGCACTTCCGAAAGAAATCCAATGGTTACGTTGCACAGTTTGTGTAGAAATTGTCTAAACGAAATCCATATGACAACAAATGGCATCATTAAACCAAATAGTTCTACCTGCAAAGGTAACCACCATACTTTGCTGCACGTAAAAGACCGGAACAGCGAAACAGTTTTATAAAGCTGAACATATCAACGATCGACAAGGATTGTGACGCAGTGCTCTTAGCAACAACTATGGTAAAAGTACAAAATATATACAGTGAAACACAGTATATTGCGGGCACTAATATATCCAGGATCACTGGCTACCTCTGTCACGGAGAAAGCAGCACAACAACTAGGGGATTCGAGGGCAAAGAGTTTAGCCAAAGTTTCTGGAATTTCATCAACAAACGGACGATCGCACCAACAGGTAATGATCAACATCAGTAGTCCCCGACTTCCATCGACCATAAAGGTACAAGCTAATGCTCTAGTCTTAACAACTATTACTAAACAGCTTCCTGATAAAAACACATTGGGTCTAGACGGTAAACTACAACAGGGAGTAATCCAAGCCGATCGTACCTTCGACACTCCTGGACCTATTGATCTTTTAATACGCGCTGACATCTACGGAGAAATACTGTTGGAAGGAATAAAGATAGATCCGCTTCATAAGTGTATAGCCCAACAATAAAAATTAGGATGGATAATATCAGGTCGCCTCACCCAGAGTAGCAGTGTTTTGATATCTTTGTTAAAAAGCCATGTCACATTAGTAGATATAGATAAACAATTAAAATGTTTTTGGGAAGCCGAAGAACTACACCCGGAAAGAAACCTAACTACTGAAGAAGGAGAACGTGAAAAACACTATGAACAGATCCACAAGAGGCCAAAAAATGGACGATACGAGGTTTGGATGCCGTTTAACAACGACAAACTGAGAGTAGTAGCAATAGGAGACTCTAAAGCCAAATCAGCTGCTAGAATGCTTCAAATGGAAAACGATTCAAAAAGACGATAACTTGAAGAGTCTATATCATAAGTTCATAAACGTATATATCCAGCTTAACCAGATGGAACTGATCAAAGATAATTCAATAACAGATGATTCTTGCGTTTACTACATTCCACATCATTCCGTTATGAAAGACCGCACAACAACCAAGTTGAGTAGATGCTTCCTGCAAAACAACAACAGGCACGTTCTTAAACGAAATGATGTACGTCGGTCTAACTTTACAAAACAACGTAACCACAATATTGATGAGATGGTAAATGCTTTGTTATGCATTCGAATCGGACATTGATAAAATGTTCAGGAAAAACAATGTGGCTATAGGGAAGATCAAGATTTACAACGAATACTTTTGCGATAACAAATAAATAAGCCAATGAGAAGTCAGATCTGGTACGGCATCTTCAACTTATTTGAAAACGATAACATTACAACAATAATCCATAGATGAAGCTCCACGGTATCCAATTGGTACAAAGATTGTACAAACAGATTTTCAATGGAGGATTTAATTTCAGAAAGTGGACAAGCAATGGAAAGGTAATTTTAGAAAAACTTCCAGGAAACCTTAAAAAAACTGGACTGCACAAAATAGAATTTAATGACACAGTCAAAACACTCTGGTGATTGCAATTATTTTAATGACTTGCGCGCCTTCTGATTAAAAAAATCTTTGGAAATAGAATAAAGAAAACATGAGTGACGATGTATACTATGGCAAGCACGTAGGTCAAATCCGAACGTGGAAATGCGGTTTTCGGATTACATTTTCAATCATCATACTACTTGAGGATAGATGTATTTCAATCAAAAAAAAAATTCCTTGCCAGCTTAGACTACAAGCACCGACACGTGATCCACACAATGTTCACGACAGAGATTTGGTACGTGAACGAAAATTTACAAATCTGATGCATTCGCCATTTTGTCGATGCTCAGAAACAACTGTTGACTGCTGATCAAGAAATAGTCTCAGAAAATGTTATGCAACACGTAGCAAACGAAAATGATGGAATTATTTTCCTTGGCGCACCTGGAGGCACTGGAAAAACATTCTGGCTCAATTTGATACTCGCTGAAATTGGAATCGCATCAACACGTTATTCCATGGTGGGCGTACAGCGCATTCAGCTCTGAAGCTTCCATTAAATGTAAACCATACCGAAACACCAACATGTAACAACGGTAAAAATTCTGGCATGACTGCAGTATTAAAAACTAGCTCACTTATTGTATGGGATACATAAACTATGGCGCACAAAAAATGTCTTGAAGCTCTTGACCGTACTCTCAAAGATTTCAGAGCAAATGCCCGACCAATGGGTGGAGCTCTATTGCTTCTTGCTGGTGAGTTTCGACAAACTTTGCCAGTGATTCCAAGTTCAACCCCAGCCGATGAAAATACATGATTGAAAGCGTCATATTTTTGGAGACATGTAGAGAAATTTACATCGTCGACAAATATGCGGGTTCATTTACTTCAAGATGCTGCTGCGCAAATATTCGCCAAACAGCTTTTGGATATGGGTGATGGAAAACTTTCGATTGATCCGACTAGACGTGAAATATCTTTTCCGCCAAACTTTTGCCAAATGCAGTAATCAATTGAAAATGTTATGCATAAAGTTTGCTCGATATTACAAACAATTTCAAAAATCATGAATTGCTTTGCGAACGAGCAATTTTGGTTCTGAAGAATGATGATGTCAATAAAATAAACAATCAAATTGTGAAGCAGGTGAAGTTGTCAAGTACAAATCGATTCACATTGTTATAGATGAGGAACAAGCTGTCAACTATCCAATAACGTTTCTCAACTCTTTGGAACCATCTGGAATGCCACCACGCATATTAACTTTAAAAGTTGGTTCTCCGTTGATGCTTATTTGCAACTTAGATCCACGGAAATTGTGCAACGGAACAGGACTTGCTGTTAAAAAACTATCGCCGAATTTAATCGAAGCCACAATCATCAGTGGCAAATAAAAGGAAAAAAGGAGAAGATGTGCTGATAGCCAAATTCCTATGATTTTAACCGATTTGCCCTTCGATTTCAAGCGATTACAGTTTCCAGTGCGCCCGGTTTTTGCCATAACCATCAACAAGGCTCAAGGCCAATCGCTAAATATTGCTGGTTTGAACTTAGAAAATTCCTGTTTTTCGCACGGCCAATTATATGTTACTTGCTCCGGAGTTGGAACGCCCAAAAATCTTTATGTTTACACACCTACCGAAAAAGCTCAAAATATTGTTTATCCGGTAGCATTAAGGTAAACAAGTTAATAAATAAACAAAATGTATTTCTTTTTTTAGCGTAGTAGCACATGCCGGGTATCCGTTAGTAAGCTATAAAAATATTGTAAACCTGTGAGGAACCTTTTCAACAGTTAAATATACAATGATGAGGGATCCGGATGACAGATCTTGCCAATTTAGAAATTTAAAACTAATCGCAAACTATTAGCAATAAAACAACGTCTTATGGGTTTATTGCTATTTATAGCTCCAGTTTATAGTTTCTTACCATACATTTCTTATTAAGTACTTACTAGATTGTGATGGCCATATTAAAATTTATAAAGGAAAGATTTTAATGTCTAGATTCAATAATGAAATATACCGGGGTTTTTTATTCCAAACGTATTGCAGAATCGAATGCGTGTGTTCTAAGAAGGAGATATTGAAAAAATTGAATTTCGTTGATTACAACGCCATCTAACATGAACCGAACAAAATATTTCATTCAATTCATACGTACTTTTAGTCGTAGAATCCGTATCTGCAATAAAAAATATGGCTTCCTATCTTAGTTTAAAAGTTACCCCCGCCCCACCTACAAAGCGGGGGGTGGGGGACCATTTTTTTTGCACTAATGTATTTCCCCCGCGGTATGATTAAATTTTGATTATGGACATTTTATCCGTAGAGTGGCTATTTTTCGAGATATTTTATCGTCTCAGTTTAAAAGAAACACCCGGTATAATAAAAGCTTAATTCGATTTTAAAGTTGTTTATTAAGAAAAAGATTTTGCATTATTGGCTAATTTGATTTAAAAAGGCAAGATAGAAATTACTGCTTGCGCAATGATTTTGCACAAACTTGCAAAACAGACGCCTTTCAAATTGGTTGTTATAAACACCCTCTTTGTCCAATTCAATGGTAATTAAGTGGACTGAGTTAGTACAATTATTGATCTTAATAATTTGAGATATGAATAACAGCTTGTTATTTCTTTTTATTTTTTACAATAATTTTTGTTTTTACAACTTATTTGCACGGCAGCACGGTTACAACTCCCTTACAAAACATAATTTTCTCCTTTGGTATTGATTTATGGTTCATTAGTACAATCAATTTTATGTAGGTGTGAACCATCAATCATCAAACGCACTCATTTTTACGCAAGTATGAATTTGTGTAACTACATTTGCGATGTCAATAATGTAAAAATGATTGTGCTCAACATAAACAAATTGGTATGTATTTTTTAGATTTTTAAAATTAAATAATTTAAATTAACAACTTTGTAAGCTAAGTTTTAATTATTTTTCTTAGTTCTAAACTATTATTAACTCTAACTGATTCTTCTTTTTTTATACAGCTGCTGAATGAAATGATGGTGGTGAATTCTCAACAATTGTGTATCATTTTAAACATTCTTCCGGCCTTGAATCCATTGATTCAACTGGTAGTCTGCATAGCTTATGAATGGAACATTTTAGCACTCCTGATTTTGTTTGCATATTAAAGATCCTGACCAGACCATCTTTACCACGTATTAATTCAATTAACTTGCCCATAAGCCATTTAGTAGGATGTAAATTATTATCGCTGATAAGCACGACATCATTAATTTGTGTGTTTTTGTTTATCGTTTGCCATTTATATCTAGTTTGCCATGCAGTCAAATATTCTAATTACCTCAATCCATCTCTCCAATTTATTCATTGGAAATTTTCGAAGATCATATTCAGGAACCAATATTATCGAATGCCTTTGAAAAAAATGGGCTGGCGTCAATATGTCATATTCAACATTGAGTATACCGCACACGGCTCGGGAATTTATGATAGCTTCAATTTCAATAGCAAGGGTCATCATCTCGTCCATTGTCATAATTGTATTTCCCACCACCCATTTGAAGTGGAATTTTAATGGTTTAACGGCTGCCTCCAAGCGGCTGCCGAAATGTGATGCATGTGGAGCCATAAAATTCCATTTGATGTTATCCTGTAATAAAGCATAATAAATTTTGTTAGTGTTATTTTTAATGAATGTAAATAAGTTTTGCAGCTCCTTGTTCGCCCCAATAAAGTTAGTGCCACAATCCGAAAAGACATCTGTACTTAGTCCTCTGCGACCCACAAATCTCCGGAAACCCGCCAAGAATGTCCCTGTTGTAAAATCTGATACTAATTTGACATGAACTACTTTGGTAGTTTCGCAAATGAACAGGCAATTATAAATCTTGATTTTGTTCCCGTTTGAGATACATCATAATAGATCAGGCTCGAAGGACCATGAAATTTATTGTGCATGGTTGTATGTACATAATGACTCTTCTACTGATTCGATAAGTTAGACCAATAGTAATGTGGCGCAAAGTTCCAATCAACTTTATGCACCACTCGCCTTCAAATTTCTGATGTATTGCATACACTACGGCATAAGCGTTATTATTAGCGTCACAAAATCCATGCAATTCAGTGCCGCTTGTGGTTTGTCGCCATATCTGAATCTTCACCAATCTTAACTCTGTTAACTTAATTCTAATTGCGAGCCAATCTGATTAAACTGCTTCTCGTAGCCGATCATCCCAGCTTATTGCCTTCAATCAAAGTTGTTGGCACATTATATTAATTCGTAAAACCACTGGTAACAACCAACCAAGCGGATCAAAAATACGGCTACTCTCTGATAACAGACCTTGTTTTGTCGGAATATATTGACTAAGCTCAATTTTGTAACTGAACACATACTTTTCTGGGTTCCATTGTAAACCCAGAACCTTTGCGTTGTTAGCGAATCCTCTTCAAATTGTTTCGTAAGATTTTCTTTGTCGCACTCGCGAATCGCCTCCAATAGTTCTGTTGGACACCCATTTTCACAACCTCAAGTGTTATCACTAGATAACACGTTTATTGAATTCCGTATCTTCTCCATGGCTTCATTTAGAGAACTTCCACCAGTCATGACATCATCTGTACGTATGCTTTCGTAATATGTTTAAAATTTCAGGATATTTGTCATCATTCAACCGTGCCAACTCCGCCAAGACACGTGTCACCAGGTATGGTGCTGATTTTAATCCATAATTTAGGGTAACTAGTTCAAAATGCTTCATCGTTTCGGTTGTTTCTGTTCTCCAAACGATCTGCTGCAGTTTACGGTCATCCTGATGTACCAAAATTTGACAGTACAGTTTTTCTACGGCGCATACCATAGCAGTTTTACATTCTCTGAATCTAAAATGAGACCAGCCATCAGTGACTCATTTAGAGACACTCCACTTGCGTTTCTAGCGGAGCCATCGAACACAACACGAAGTTATGTGGTTGTACAAGATTCCTGTGTAACTCCGTGGTGAGGCAAATATTGTTTAGACTCGTCTCAATTACTTAGAATCACATGACTTAAATCAACGTATTCTTTAATAAACTCCTTATATGTACTGACAACTATTGATTGCGAGAAAACCTTTTTTCTATTGATGCTTGTCGGCTTAACGCCAAATTAAGCGATATACCCCGTTCATTGTTATTCTGCTTGAAAACTTCGTCTTCAGTCAATCTCGTACATTCAGGTACTCTTTCCACCTGCCAGAATTTTTGCAATAACTCATATGTTTGGCTGAGTCTCGTGCCCATTTGTCCTATCTGTAAAATACGCCAATGAGCTTGGTTGGGAATTATTATAATTTAGCAAATTCACAGATGCTAGTGGCGTCGCAGTGTAATTCCAATGCCTCAGCTCAATTACTGTTGATAAAATATTGCCGGTTGTTTTATGTTTGCGCCAAAGTACGCGTAATCACAATAAATTTTGTTTCCAATATATAGCGTCGTATCCAAAGTTATGCGAGGTCCAAATTTTTCGAGTGCAGATTGCCGTGTCCAATTGAAATGCGTGGGTCAAATCCTTTTTGTTGATGTGATGTTTCTCAAAGCCAAGTACAATGCGGGTCGATATTTAATCAAAGCGGTATCTCGAATATCCAATGTCGGTCCGGTAATTCACAAAAAGACTGTATACTTTAATCACTGTATTTATTTAATCAGAAAGCTTTTTTTAGATGTGCTCTAAATCACTGTGTATTTTCTAATGATTACAATTTTTCTTGACATATAATTTGGTTTTCAAAAATATGTTATCGTTTATATAAAAAAATTAGAATTTATGACATCTAGCATTTCAACTTTAAACTATATTAAATTGATACCCTTAACCATAAAAAATTTATAGATATGCCATAATTAAGGCTTGTGCCTAATTGTTGTAAATAATATCTATAACTGTCATTGGTAAATAAAGATCAGCTGACGTAAATAATAATGTTAAAATTCAATAGTGTACAATTTAAGGTAAATATATATAACAAAATTTAAACGTAAATTAATCAATTAAAATTAATAGTGAAATTTTAATGTTTTTTTGTAAATGTAAAATTATTAAATATTCTAAATTATTTTAGGTTACAATGATCATTTGCAGAAATATAGAGGTGCGGTTAACTTTTAAAAATACAAGTTGATTGAAGGTCGCAAGATCAGCTGTTGATATTAGATAAGTATAATTATGTGGAGTATTAAATTAAAAATTGATTCTTTGTGTTCTGTTCTTTTATCTTTTTTAGGAATCAGCTTGCGGCCCATTCATCAGTTGTAACACTATCTCCGCCAAGTACCCATCCATAAATCGTTTCCACAGCTGTTAATTCTTTGTTAATCTTCAATTTACCACTCAACAATGATCCAAACACCAATTGTACCGCAAGGATGATAACAATGCGACCATCTTTGCTTAATTCAGGTTCGGCCAAAAACACCGAGGAATTTATGTTATTCAATTGATTTGAATGATTGGGTAATCGATTGCACAATTTGGCTAAAACTAATGTTGTGAGCAAAATCCTCTTTATCGGATCATACAATGGCCTCAATTCAACCCAGCTGATTGCAAAATTTCTCACTAATAAATGACGACATGTAACCTGTGTTTAAAAAAATTCTACATGTATGTTCCAAGCCATGTATAACTTCTATTTTTACCAGGGCATTTGGCAAAATACTAAAATTTGACAAATTCTCGCTTTGATAACTTGACGTTGTCTGTGAATCTAGAGTTGATAAGTCGTTCTTGGAATCGATTGTGTTTTTAACTAAATTTTTCATTGGAGAAGACATGGTCTTAGGAGATTGCCCATCAACACCATTATCCAAGTGTAACAGTGTACTATGCTTACGACAACATATCGCACATCTTATTTTCACTTTATATTTAAATACTGCATAGTTCTTTCTTAAGCAATAAAGCAGCATCCCTTCGACTTTACGCATTCACGGCATTTAAGTACTGAAATTTGTTTAAATTTATTGCAGTCACACAAATAGTACTCCCCAGAACATAGTAAACATACAACTATATTCGTTGCGACGAATGATTTGGTGGATTTGATGGAACTAGAATAGTCCTTTGATGAAGCACGTTTCATAGCTTCCAAGGCGCCAGATCGATTAAGCAAAAATTTAAAAATTTGTTCTACGGATGGATTATCTATCTCACAAGAATGTCGGGCTCACAAACGTTTGCTTTCTGGATCCAATGTTGCCTCCATCAAATACAAAAGCCCAGCGTCTCTTGACGCAGCTTGCTCTCCGAGTGCTTTTGAGCCAAGAATAGTTTCATCTGAAATATCTAATAATTTTCGGATCTGATTTGATGCTTTAAATAAGTAAATTTTTGCACCGCCGTCAGATTACTGTTGTAAATTGTTTTTAGGTATAAGTTATAAAACGGTTGCCATTGGGTATAACTACCGGAAAATGTTTCAATCGTTATCTTTGGCAACCTAATATCTATATGAGTATTCAACATTGATAATGATGTCGACATGGTGTCATATCTGAATTCGAACGCCGTTCATTGCGCACTAGTATACACTTGAAACATTTGACTCTCCACACACGAAAAATTTTTCATGCGACCAGCAGCACATATCTTACGAGTTTGTAGTGCATCAATATCCTTCCCACCGGTTTTTTTGTCGACATATTTGAATGAGTTTTCCATTTGTGCTTCTAAGGATCTCCGCGTGGCTTCATGAATCGCCAATTGTTGTTCGTGATTTATTGTCACTATAATTTAATTTCACTATACTGCCACAACTATTGCACACTTCTTATAGAAAAATACGTTACTTATTTTCCAAAAATGACTGTTAAAACCCGTGAACAGTTTCTGGTAGACATTTTGAAAAATGGCTGATCTTTTAGAACACGTGAATAAATTCTCGCAAATCTTCAAAAATTGTATTATTCACGAAAGATCTTTCAACTGGTTTTATATTTAAACACTTAATTACCTTCCGGATAGCTTTAAATCATGCGGCTCGACGGACCAGTATGTTTCTAATAATATAGAGCGCTGGCTCATTACATACAAAATAATACATCGGGCAAATACTTTTTACTGAATGTAAAAAGCAGTAGTCCGTTTTTTGTAATTCGTTTTTAAAACTAAATTGGCTCTACAGAAAAATTACCGAAATCAACTTAAGCAGTTATTTCTTGTGACCACATAATTAACTTAACTTAATCTACAATAAAAACTTATCAGTGCAAATATGGATTGATGATTCACTAGGAAACGTAGTCGAAACTGGTAAAATCGAAATGATCGTATAGATCCCACAGAAATCCTGTTATAAATATTTCATAATATATATATTTTAATATGCCAGTACAAATTATACCAAATTAATTTTAAAATTTAAATTTTATTATTTTTGATTAACAAGCAAGCAAATATTTGTCATTCACTTTTCCAACTAACAGATTTCAGTACGGACACATTCATTTAATTTAATGAAATTCTATTATGAAACAAAACATGATGTCGGCTCCATTTTGTATTATTTTATGGTTAGGCAAAAAATTGTATCCTTTACGATTAAAACATTTCTCATTTTTCTAATAAAAACTATGATGTGTAAGTAAATTTAATAATGAAACTGGGAGATCCAGAGGTAACTGAATTGGGAAAAAATTATTTAACCTTGCGCTATAGTATAAGCTGAGTTCACTATACTATATCCATACAACCCATGTCAATGTTCTGTTTCTAAACACAAAAAATGTGGATCTCTGTCAAGACGTCGCACGAAATACAATTAAAAATTGGGGAAACCAAAATCTAACTTTTTATTTCATTTTTATTTCTAATTATTGAAATTTAATTTATTTTACGTTACCTTTAATAGCATTTTTGGAAAATGTTATATTTTAACACTATAGGATTGTAATGTAGCTTTAGCCGAACGATAGGTAATGTTTTTTTTATTTCTAAAATTTTGCACCGGTCACAATTATAATAACGTAATATCGTGTTAACTTTTTTTTGGGATGAATCACAATATTTTAACAATAATTTTTTTCTACATTTTTTAATGTTGAGAGAAGAAAAAAAGATTGGTGGGAGAGTTGAAATGATACAAAGAAAAAGGATTAAATATTTTATTGCCAATTTAATTCAAAATTTGATAAATTAAGTTTTGTTAAAAAGAGAAAGAGGTTTTGCTGTGTCTCTATATAATAAAGTGTAATATAGTGGTAATTTTGCTTAGTGATCCGGTCCGCGATCATTTAAATTAGTGATCAAACTCGTTTTTTGTGACATACAATGTGTGACATACATTGTAAAATTTCAAATTGGGTTTTGAGACTTAAATTAAAAGTTAGTTCAAATTGTGTAAATTAACATTAGCGCATAACTGACTGATTGATTAATTTTAAATGTAAAACCAAGTTTCTACACGGGATCTCTCGGATGTTGCTGGGCTCAACGTTCAATCTTTTCAACCAACAACAAAAATATATGAAAACTCAACATTTAGGCGACATTGAAAATTGGATTGCATTCGATCAATATGCAGTAAAATGCAGTATAATGTTATAAACAAAATATAATTCTATGAAATTTGTAATGTGTTAGACTTTATATGGACTTTCTTCGAATAAACGCAGATTGTTACCACACCTGGAATTGCCATTTTCTTATATAAGGGGGCCTCAATAACTCATAACATAACAGTTCTTGGAAATATCTAGACCAGGGTAGGAATCAAGCGCAAATTTTATCGATTAAAAAATAAATTAAATATCCATAAAATGCCAAATAAGATTGTAGCAGGCCTTTGATTTTACTGGGTGACCAAAAAACGAATCTATATAAATAATGTTTCTTGATGGATATGATTCACTTTAAAACCAAAATAAGTCTAACAGCCTTTGATTTCTCCAGTTTCTCCTTAACAATTATTTTTGATGTTGATTTTTTTTATCGATAAATTGTGTGTTTTTTATCGGTAAATTGGTTCCTATCCAGATTAACAAATTGACTTAGTTATGTACTGGAAATTTTCTTTTTTGAATAAACGCAAACGGCTATCACACCTGGAATTTTAATTTTCTAGTATTAGGTGGCCGAAATTACTTAAACCATAACGGTACTTTGAAAATTCTAGACAAGATTGGTTAGTATTCGTTGTTTTGATTGACAAATTGACGTAGTTAGAAACCGGAAATTTTTTGTGGATTTTATTTGAACAAACACAGGGGGCTGCCACATCTGGAATTAAATTTTGTAATAAATATTACAGAGCCTAATTTACTGAAAACATAACAGGTCTTTGTAAAATCTAGAACTGAAGGAAGTTATCATTCAACGTTTATTTTTGACGGTCGCCTCAATTACTTAAAACTTAAAATACCTTTATGTTTCAAATAATTGATGCCCTCTACTATTATATAATAGCAGTTCTAAGTGTGGTAGTCGTCTACGTTTATTCAAAGATCATCCATGAAAATTTACAGTATTTTACTAAGCCAATTTATCAATTAAAACATTGTATACTAACCAGTTCTGAGCCAATATGTTTTGAGTAATTATGGCTCTCTCCTATTAGAATATTACAATTCCAGCTGTGGTAGTCGTCTATGTCTTGAATAATTGACGCCCTATACCACGAGGGTTGTCTGAAAACTTTCCAACCTAACAGAGTAACAAGGCATTTTTCTTCAAATTTATCTTCAAAGGAGATCATGAAATCAAAATCAGCAAATGGCCCGATAGTTTGTTGCCTTGTTGCTGCGCTTTTAAAGAAAATATTTTAAATATCGGTAACCAGAAGCATTACTCCGAAATAAATGATTTTGAAATGAATTACGTACCAATAGTACCAAAAGTTAAAGAATACCCCGTACAAATTCGCCTAGTTTTAAACGACGATTCTCCTATTTATCAAACACCAAGGAGATTGCCACCTGCGGAAAAGAATGTCTTGGATGAACAAATTCTGATGAACAGATTTTCGAACGGGCATCTGAATATATGTTCTATGCAGATTGGCACACCTAACTTCATATGCCAAGAGAGGGGGTCATCTCTGAGTTCGCCTCAAGGAAATTTGGTAATGAACAAATTTTCATCGGAAAAATGTATAGAATATAGTTTTCGGGATTGATTACTATTCACCATTAATCCTCGTGATTTTCGAACAGGCATCTAAATATATGTTCTATGCAGATTGGCACACCTAACTTCATATGCCAAGAGAGAGGTTCATCTCTGAGTTCGCCACAAGGAAATTTGGTAATGAACAAATTTTCACCGGAAGAATGTATAGAAAACTGTTTACAGGATTGATCAATATTCACCATTAATCCTCGTGATTTTCGAACGGGCATCTGAATATATGTTCTTTGCAGATTGGCACACCTAACTTCATATGCCAAGAGAGGGGGTCATCTCCGAGTTCGCCACAAGGAATTTTGGCAATGAACAAATTTTCATCGGAAGAATGTATAGAAAACTGTTTTCGGGACTGATCAATATTCACCATTAATCGTCGTGATTTTCGAACGGGCATCTGAATATATGTTCTATGCAGATTGGCACACCTAACTTCATATGCCAAGGGAGGGGGTCATCTCTGAGTTCGCCACAAGGAATTTTGGTAATGAACAAATTTTCATCGGAAGAATGTATAGAAAACTGTTTACGGGATTGATCAATATTGGCATCTGAATGTATGTTCTATGCCGATTGGCACACCTAACTTCATATGCCAAGAGAGGGGGTCATCTCTCAGTTCGCCACAAGGAATTTTGGTAATAAACAAATTTTCATCGGAAGAATGTATAGAAAATTGTTTACGGGATTGGTCAATATTCACCATTAATCCTCGTGATTTTCGAACGGGCATCTGAATATGTGTTCTATGCAGATTGGCACACCTAACTTCATATGCCAAGGGAGGGGGTCATCTCTGAGTTCGCCACAAGGAAATTTGGTAATGAACAAATTTTCACCGGAAGAATGTATAGAAAACTGTTTACGGGATTGGTCAATATTCACCATTAATCCTCGTGATTTTCGAACGGGCATCTGAATATATGTTCTATGCCGATTGGCACACCTAACTTCATGTGCCAAGAGAGGGGGTCATCTCTGAGTTCGCCACAAGGAATTTTGGCAATGAACAAATTTTCATCGGAAGAATGTACAGAAAGGTGTTTACGGTATTGATCAATATTCACCATTAATCCTCGTGATTTTCGAACGGGCATCTGAATATATGTTCTATGCCGATTGGCACACCTAACTTCATATGCCAAGGGAGGGGTCATCTCTGAGTTCGCCACAAGCAAATTTGGTAATGAACAAATTTTCATCGGAAGAATGTATAGAAAACTGTTTACGGGATTGATCAATATTCGATCTTCAAAAGCGTGTATAAGTCGAAAAATGTGTTTATAAAAGGGAACCACGCGCCACTGAGAACTCCGTCAAGATTTTTTTCCAAAAATTAGAACTCATTGTACTCACTTCCTGACACTCGAAAAAATCTCTCTAATTTTCAGTTAAAATATTTCTGGCGGAAACAAATATACAATCGCAATCGATTCCTGTTGCTCGATGACTCAATTTGACCACTTTTTTGCTAGAAAATCGTTCGAATGGTTCTCAAAACTCAAATACAAAACATAAAAACTGTAATTGTATTTGTTGTTAATATTAATATCATAGATATAAATTAAATTAATAAGATAGATTATAAAGAGCAAATGCGTTGTTAATGTTTTATTGATCAACTCAATTATTTGATCGAGCATATTATCCGTTTTAGGAAAAAATTCACTCTGTACTATATAGGCTTGTGAAGTTTTTCCTAAACTTTTCCCAATTTTTTGTTTTTGTTTTTAGGATAGATTTAGGTAAAAGTCTACGCTCATGAATTCCGACTGGCAACACATCTTCGCCGACACTCCGATTACACCGTTGTTCACATGGAATGATTCAGGCACATCTATACTAGTAGTCTACCATCGGTTAGTATACAAATTCAACCAACTCCATCATCGTAATAACTCGAATACAGTATGCTTGAACGAAATTTTCTACAAGCCATACAGCCATCGAGTATAAACCAATCACGGAAAGCATATTCAGCAAATACGCTACAATTTTTTATTGCTGCATGTGATTCGGGGCAATCATTAGTTGTGATGATCAGGCGGTATGAACGATAGTGTTACAATTTTCCACTGACCTTATGTTTTCTATAAATATTAAGTTAATAAAATTTTAATGAGGAACTAATAAACTACCAACGCATCCGTTCTCGGTCGATTAAGCTTTAAAGTGGACAAACCTGTTCTGATCATCTGTTTCTAAATTAATTTGAGGTCTGCAAACAATTAAGTAAAATTCCATACACTTGGTGAAAATGTGACCTGGGAAATAAACTAATGCGATTGGAGCGGGTTACTCTTTATGATTAATACTAACCGTGAGCCACGTAACATTTGGATTTCCTCGAGAAGTGACGACTTGATCGTCGTGTAGCCTTATGTTTGCCAGTAAATCTACAAATTTTGAGGAATTGTTTTCCAATTACCAAAATTTGAAATATTTAAAAACTGTGAACAAAAATGCTTTTTAAATTGTTTGTAGAATTCCCACTCTGTTGGAGAAATCAGCCATAAAAGATTTTAGGCAGTCTTGGTTAAGAATCTTCTGTTATTTTTTGTAAAGATGTTTATAATTTTATTGGTAAATAGGTAGGTGTTTTTCGTACATACTGGTGAATTGTTACGTTTATATAAAAATATTTCAGCAAAAGTGTAGTTGTTTTTTATTGAACTGAAATTTATTCATGGCAAGTTAATTTTTTGTGTAAATTTGTGAAACAATTTGATTCTTATTAGTACCTTATTATGGCAAGTACAAAAATATGCAGATAATTTAAAAATAAAACTTACTTATATAGGTTTTCCAATAAGAAATTTCTTTAAAAAAACACACTAATTGTTAAGGAAATTGAAATGTTTTTTATTTAATGTGAAGTACAATCGATACAATTAAGTTCTGAATAAAACGCCATTCAAATGACCTCCACGATTTCTTCTGCAGAAACGAATTCGATTAACCCAATTTTCGAGCACTTTTGCCACTAAATCAAGTTGCAAATCATGAATAGCACGTTCAATATTGCCTTGTAAAGCTTGAATAGAGTTTGGTTTATTGCTAAAGACCAATGACTTCAAATAACCCCACAAGAAATACCTCTAATAGTGTTAAATCACAACTTCTTGGAGGCCATTCAATATCACAATTTCTTGAAATAATCGAATCTCCAAACTTTTCTCGCAATAATTCAATTGTTGCACTTGCTGTGTGGCACGTAGCCCCTCCTTGTTGGAACCGAGTGTTGTCAAGATCAACTTCTTCCAATTTCGGCCATAAAAAGTTGGTTATCATCGATCTATACCGATCTCCATTGACAGTAACGGTGTTACCAGCTTCATTGCGCAAAAAATACGGACCGATGATTCCACCAGACCAAAAACCACACCAAACTGTCAATTTAGGTGAATGTAATATGGTTTTTCATGAATAATTGTTGGATTTTATTCGCACCAGAATCGACAGTTTTTTTTATTTACCGCACCACTGAGATGAAAGTGAGCCTCATCGGAGAAGATGATTTTCTTAAAAAAATCGTTATCGTTTTCAAGTTGTTCCAAGGCAAAATCAGCAAATTCACGACGTTTACGGTGGTCCAATGGCTTCAGTTATTGAGTGAGAACAATTTTATACGGATGCAAACCCAATTCCTTTCTCAAAATCCGCCAGGTTGTGGTTTGAGACAGTCCCAATTCTTGAGAACGTCTTGGAATCGACAAATTGCGGTCTTCATCAGTACTTGCCTGAACGGCACCAATATTTGCATTACTTCGAGCGAATCTTTATCTTATTGGCACTTCAACATTATGTAAAGAAAATGTACGCTCAGAATTTTCAAAAATTCGACGCATACCGTAAAGTGAGCACACTTGGACGATTATTACGACTATAAAATGGTAAAAGCGCACGAAAAGTTGCAATTGGAGAACGATTATTTTGATAATAAAACTAAATAATTTGTGAACGTTGTTCTTGCGTATATCTCACCATGATGAAATTGTAAACATTACTGAATACAATGAAATGAAAAATGACAGATCATGACATATCACAAATGGCCGATACGTTACTTAAAAATCATATCATTATCATCATATTATCACGTCACTATATAATTTATTTTATCCATAACTGTTTTACCCAGAGATAAAAGCATCATCGTAGAACAACACAATCGCAATGAAACCGTGAAATCCTTAGACACCATTCACGAAGCACATATAGCGGTAGAATCGTTAGTATGCACTCAAAATAATGATATACTCGTATATAAAATTTATTCACATTCTGCTGAATGGGGAAAAAAATCACCGCTAGGGTTAGACAAACTTTAAATGAGAAAGAGCCAGTGCAAATAGTAAAATAAAATTTTCCTGTAAGTAAAGGTAGACAGTTTACGCCTTCGTTATATAGTAGACAATTACCTAATGGAGAAAAAGTTTTAAGACCATGGTTAATTTATTCAAATCAACAAGATGCGGTTTTTTGATTTGTATGCAAACTTTTTAACAAAAAATAGGCAAACTGAGGCTCAAATGGTCATTCTGACTGTCCATATTTGTCGTGGTACTTAAAATCACATGTGTCATCTCGCCAAAATTTTGAAAATCCAATTGAATGGAAGGAGTTTGATTCACGTTTAAAGACTAATAATTGATGCTGCTCAATAACGTGCTTTGAATGCGCAAGTTCTTAAATCGCAAGAAATATTGAAACGTATTATTTCTGTATTCCAGTTTATTGCGTCGCAGTCGTTAGCCATTCGGGGAAAAGTCAAAATTGTTATGTTCAAAATAATGGAAATTTTTTAAAATTATTCGAATACTGGCGAAATTTGGTCAAACGATTGCAAATCATTTACAAAGTGTTTCCTTAAGAGCCACCAAATACCATCATCTAAGTAATAATATACAAAACGAACTTATTAAACTTATTTTCAACAAAATCAAATTGCAGATAGTTAATAAAGTGAAGAGAAATAAATACTATTCGATAATTTTAGATTGCACTCCTGATAAAAGAAACGTTGAGCAAATGACACTAATATGTCAGTTGTGTTGAGCAAGGCAGTGATGAGTTTGAGATTCAGGAACATTTTCTCGGCTTTATTCTCGTGACCAACACATCCGGAGAAGGGTTAACAAAAATAATTATTGATGAATGACGTGAGAGCAAAATTGATGTCGTAAAGTTAAGGGGACAAGGTTATGATAATGGTGTCAATATAAAGGATAAACGTACATGGTATTTATATCATGTGGCTGCCATTTTCTTATTCACGAGAAGTAGCAAACACTTTTAGTGTCATACAACAAATTTACGTATATTTTCCTCTTCAACAAGCCGATGGGACGTACTAACACGGAATGTGACAAAATTGACTGTAAAACCAGTTTGCCCAACCAGGTGAGAAAGCAGAATCTCGGCCTTAAAGCCGCTAAGATTTCAGCTTGAATAAAATACGATGCACTAGTAAGCATCCATTTAGATATTAATCGGGACAGCCACACAAAATGTGAAGCAGGAGCATTCGCCAAAAGCATTTTTTCATTTAAATTTATTTGTAGCCGAAAGTCAACAGTGTTTCGAAATGAATGCAAAATCCAAAATGGAATGTGTTAGCGTATCTTAGCGCGTTGGAAGAGCTGCTTGATTTTTTAAGAAGTTACCAAACTGTAATTGCTGAAGCCATTGAAATTGAATGTCAGTTTCCTGCATTTTCAAATGTTCGCCCTAGAAAAAAGAATAGGAGTTTCCATTCCGAAGATCCGTTTCCGAAGATCAACCAATCTTAGACCCACAAGATAATTTAAAAATTCATGTCTTTATTTTCATTCTCGACACAGCCATTAACTGATTTTCAGACAGATTTGAACAGATGAAATCGGTGGCATGCGTGTACCATATAAATTTCTTTACAATATATTTGATTTAAAAAATAAAAACCGCTCGGATATTTTAAAAATGTTTAAGGATGTGGAAGCAGTATTGACTGATGGAGATAACATGGATATTGATGGAACAGAACTATGTGAAGAAATCATTAGTTTTACGGTTATGATGCCATCTCAAATGGAACCTAAACAAGCTCTAAACCACTTGCATCAAACCCAAATGATAACAGTTTACCCTAATTTATCCATTGCAGTGCGAATCATATAAACATTGCTAGTAGGAGTAGCTACTGGAGAACGGAGTTTCTCCAAACTTAAAATTATTAAAAATTATTTAAGGTCGTCAACAGGACAGAAACGCTTAGTAGGATTAGCAATGATGTCAATAGAAAACAATATTTGTTCATCATTAGATTATAATGAACTTGTTCAAGATTTCTCCCAGCTTAAAGTTCGTAAAGTGGATTTTTAATAAGCATTAAATTCAAAAAGTTGTTTTTCCAATTTAATTTTATTTAATAAGTGATTTATATATGAACGAGTATTTACCCAGTGTTATTTTAGAAGTAATAAAAAATGTGTTTGCAATATTTTTGAAATACCAAAATAAATATATTAGGTTTTAACTAAAAAAGGCACATTTTTTACTCAACCGCTCCGGGAACTGCGCGAATTAAAATTTTCCAACCCTCGATACACTTAACTTTCACTGAAATGTTTTGCCCATTTTGATTTATGGCCAATAGTTTACTAAAAAAGGAAGAGCATCCTCTTAAAATTTAACTTGGCTTGATGAGCCATTAAAACCATTTTTAAACACTGTTTTGCCGTGGATTGATAATATATTCATTGTGTCAAATAATTCATCGAACATTTTTAGAAATTTAGCTGTCCCAACAATGGCAAATTGAGGAAGGAGATTATTCGAAATATAAAATTGTAAGCAGAAATAAACAGAACTGCTTAAAATATGAGTTGCAAATTTTACATTCATTCGCTGAAATTTAGTGGGATAAATATGGACATCTGTAAGTATAAGCATTAGGCTTCCTGGACATATTTCCAAGATGTACAATAGTTTCAATAATCCTCTTGCTACAGGTTATGGTTTTGCACTTTGCGGAATCGATCATAAATTGAAATGCACAAGCTAAATCTAATAATTAAGCAGAACGCTACAGTGGCTACTCAAAAGGAGGATTATTACGTAGAAGTGCTTAAAAGTGTCAGGAAATCAGAATTTCTCAATTTATTCCACAAGAAAACACGAACGATATTTATATTCGTTTTGGTAGGGTGACGTACGCCGAAATTGTGGCTTTCAATTTAATCGAGAAGTTAACGACTTCAGGCATCATTTATTAATTCTCAATTTTGATAATTTTATTTGTATTTCATAATTAATAACAAAAATAATATTTAAGATAATTTTTATGTAAAAAGAGATTTTATTATTTATTTTGTTCATTCGAACTCTGATGGCCCGTTGAATGCATATAACTTTCGGTTATGATTTGTTTCATTGTTGTTATCCCTGGCCATGTATTTGAAATTTACGTTGTGATGGACGTACTAGCACTTTCTTCATCACATTAATTGACATTGGCGGGAACAACTTTAACGAAAACTGTCTTGGCCCGAGTGGATTAAATAGACAACTTGTTGAAAATTCTCGGATTTCATCCATAACCATATTATTCACCATTACTTGTGTAACTCCTTCAATTTGACGTTTGTCCTTGCCCACGGGAAGCGAATCATCGGCTGATCCAACTATGACCTATGTTGTATGCGCGTGCATTTTTTCGCCGAATTTTGTATTATCATCGTACTGTATTGGTGTTACAATATCCAACATGCTATCATCGAGTGCACCACGATCTTTAATATTACGAATATTAATTAAGTTAAGCCAACATATACATTTAGTACAAACATTTAGTTTACATTTAGTTTAAATGAACTTATCGTAACTGATTCGATGTAATTCAAATAGGAATAAAAAATACAAGTAAATATGAATTTCAAGATTTGGCATAGTAATCAAATCGTGCTTGTGTCTGACACCGTAATTAATGGAAGGTGATTGGAAGTAATCACGATAGTTTTTGTGTTTGCTCATGGTACGACGCTTATTTATTCAACAGTAATTTTTATAAAATGGTTCATGAACACAAGTACAAAATAAATCGTTTAATTATAGCCTTGATTCAAAGACGCCCTTTATATCTACCTGTTGCAATAGTTATTTAGTAGTGTTGGCGAGAAGTTTTAAGCTTTCACTTATAGCGCAATTTAAATTAGTAACTCTTGCAATGCTTTGAGTTGAAAAGGTCACAGAGCACCACCACAAATTAAGATTCAAAATTGCATAGCTGTAAATTGGCGCAGATTGAAAAACATATAAAATTATAAAAAAAAAACTATTTTTGTATGAACCGCAGACAAATTATTCCATAAAGCTCTTAAAGGCTTAATTATTAATCCAGAAAACATTATAAAAACAAAAATTAATTATAATTCAAAGAATTTAATTTTTATAAACTCTACGATGTATGCAGCAGAACAGCAGCATTATACAGCAACAGAAAAAAACATTTACATTTCAATTAGAATCCCAAATCCACCCGAGTTAAACGATTGAAATTCTATATAAAACATTTAATATTCTCATTTGTTTTATAATTTTTTATTTAAATAAGAGTTCTATAATAATAATAATAATTTTTTTTAATTAAAATTAAAATTCAAACCACGTTTCATGAATATACATAGTTTATTATATTCGTATTTTCCACAACTGAAAAGCTGAATTATGTAACCAAGAAACGAAATGAAAAGTTTTAAGATAACAGCTTAGTTTATCAACGCTCATATACTTATATACGAAGGATATGAAATTGTAATCCTATAATTATTCATTGCTGGTTCAACGCTGGTATATGACGTAAAATAATATCTTATGGCGTCCCGGTACAAATTATCTAAATATAGGTAAGAAAAAATTCGGCAGCAAAATGAGATTAATGCGAAAAAGCACAAAACAAAATCAAATTAAATATTGAAAAGGTAAAACAAAAAATTTTGAAACATGACTTCCAATGTAATTAAGTAATTAGGTAGATACAGCGTACAATAATTAGCATAAGGTATAATTTTTATTACATACAACGTAAAACGATTAAATTTCTTATTTAATTTACTGTTTGCTCTGTATAGCATATTGTACGAGTAAGGTATAATTTAGGATTTTCTGTAAAATAAGACAAATTGATTAGTGCTTAACTTTCAGATGTTTGAGTTTGATTATCACATTTCTTAGGATAAAAAACTTAATGCCCAAGGATGAGTGCATATTTCCGTTAAAGTCCAAAATCGGTAAATGTCTGAAGTTGTGTGAAGTTTCTATCGACAATTAAAAGTGTAGCTACACAAGTTAACAAAAAAGTGTAGCGTATAAAAAAAACATTTTTAAAAGTGTATGGAAATATATATTATAAACGTCTATGTCACTGACTGACTCACGCGAGAACGCACAGGGTCACCAAAAAAAAATGCATCCGAATGATTTTTTTTTTCAAAATTTCGTCAACGAAATACACAAAATTCAACAATACAATCGCAAAATCGAATGATCACACACACACACAAAATTATTATTCTTTAAACAAAAATTCCATAGTTGATTTTTTTCGATTTCATTCGAGTGGTTTTTTCACAGCAAATTTGAGACCAGGAGAAAATGCTTCCGATCGTCCCGGTTTAGTGGCTCGTGTTGGAATTTTTGGAAAATCAATTGCTTATGTTTATACAATCAAGTTTCAAAAGAGAGGTGTTCCGCACGCACACATATTAGTGACAGTCAAGATAAATTTACAACTGCTCAAAGGATTGATCAATTTATCTGTGCCGAAATTCCACCGACAGCTAGTTCATCGATAGCACGGTCATCGATAGAACGTTCAATACTACGCGAAATTATACTTAAATGCATGCGTCATGGTCCTTGCGGCAGGGTACACCCAAATCCACCGTGCATGAAAGACGGAAAATGCTCCAAACAATTTCCTAAGGATTTTAATAAGCAAACTCAACTCAACGTTAATGGATATCCTTTGTATCGAAAGCGAAGTGGTGAGCAAGTAAGTGAGCGAGGAGTTTTAACGGATAGTCGTAATGTGGTGCCATATAATCCGTTTCTAACTTGGAAATATAACGCTCACATCAATATGGAATGCTCCACTTCTCTGCGAATCGTAAAATATATTTACAAATACATATTCAAGCGATATGATTGTTCCACTGTCGCCATCACAACAAATGGTGTAACTGAGCTGCGATATAATGAGATTACAATCTTCATCGATTGCCAATATGTGAGTGCAAGCAATGCACGATAGATCACACTCTGTTATGAGACTGCCACATCATAGGGCATGAAGAAAAAACACTCTTGGCTGCGAGTACTGGAAAGACCAAGCTTGAATCTTGGATTCTGCTTTACACGAAAGAGGCAACTGCACGAGTTCACCTTTACACCGATATCCCTTACCATTTTGTTTATAAGCGAGGCCAATGGCAAGAGCGATATAGAGGAGGCAAAAGGACAATAGCTTGAATGTACGTGGTGAGCATTAAGGATGAAGAACGCTTCTATCTTCGATTATTGCTACTACATGTTCCTGGTGCAACTAGTTTTGAGATTTTTGTACGGTAGATGGAAATATATGTGAAACATTTACAGCGGCAGCGGTGGTAAGAGAACTACTTGAGTGGGATGAAGAATGGGAGCCATGCTTGAGTCGGATGAAGAATGGGAGCAATTGCGAGAGATGTTCGCTTACATTTGTATTTTTTGCCAACCCGCTTAACCCCTTAAATTATGGAGGATCATCTAGGAGATTTTATACTCGATTACATCGACGACATAATAAATCTATATCGTTCAACTCGGCTCTTCATGATATCAATTTTGTTCTCAAACAGCACGGAATGTCATGCGGTTCAGTTGGTTTGCCTGTTCCAAATGGTGACCCACCCAAAGAAGATTAAATTTTTGATCAAGAAGAAGAAGCACGATTGGCAGTCGAACCAATTGGAAAGCTGAATGAAGCCCTGGTTGTAGCATACATCAAACTTATGATTGCAGTTGAGAATAATCACGCACAATGTAAGCTCTTTTTAATCAATGGTCCCGGTGGCTCAGGCAAAACCTACTTATACACAACTTAAATTGCAAACTTTCGAGGTGGAGGAAAAACCGTGCTGCCATTTGCAACAACCGATGAATGAAATCATCAGAAGCTGCAGTTTTGCGTGGGGCTGCTCTTATTGTTATCGATGAAATTGCAATACTTCCTACGAATGGTCTCCGCTGCATTGATAAACTCTTGCGAGAGGTGAACAGAAATGACATTAGCTTTGGAGCAGATGGTACCAGTCGTTCAAAGAGGAACGCGCACTGTAATCATCGAATGCTGCATTAAATCAAGCCCTCTATGGAACCTGTTTGAACAACTTTCTTTGACCACCAACATGCGAAAGTCAACACGAGCACAAAGAATGGCTTCTGCGAGGACTCAATTCGAATTCCGACTGAAATAATCGCAAGTCAAGATCTAATCAGTGTCCTTTTTAATAATATATGGTGAGCCATCTAACTTCTTTTTTTTGAACTAGCGGTTATTTTGAGTATGGTAAGGGTTATGTCACTTCTGATTTGACAGAAAGTTAGTTTTATCCTTCCGCAGAACGGAAATGGTTGTTTATTCGCTTAAACAACGCTGGGAAATATTAAAACATTACTTCGAAAATCATGGTAATGTTGCAGAATGTGTGCGAAAATTGAGTGCGGTTTTCGGAAGAAACGAAGCGCCGGGAGCTCCATATGTGCAATGCATTTTGTGAATAAAGTTAAAAAACAGGCTTGCTAATTAAAAAACCAGCACGAACCAAGCAACCAACCAAGCGTACACCCGAAAATGTTGATGCTGTAACCGAGAATGTGCGTGAGTCGCCAGGAACGTCAACTCGCCATCGTGCTCAAGAATTGCACATTTCACGCACAACATTGCGACGAATTCTGCTTAAAGACCTTGGTATGACACCGTATAAAGTTCAATTGATTCAGGAATTGAAGCAAAGAGACCACGCGATCGACTTGAAGAAGATGCCGATTTTGGCAAAAACATCATCTTTTCGGATGAGGCGCATTTTCATCTTGGCGGCTGTGTAAACAAGCAGAATTGTCGCTTTTGGTGCACGAAAAACCCGCTCGTGATCGTAGAGAAGCCGATGCATCCTCAACGAGTGACTGTTTGTTGCGGATTTTGGCCCGGTGGCATCATTGGGCCATTTTTCTTTGAAAATGTGCAAGGATCCGCCGTTGTCAATCGTGAGCGCTACCGCGCCATGATAAACAAGTTTTTGTTCCCGGCACTTGAAGAGGAGGACATAGGCAACATTTGGTTTCAACAAGACGGCGCTCCATGCCACACAGCACACGTTTCAATTGATCTTATGCGCACTGTCTTCGATGATCGAATTATCAGCCGAAATGCTGATGTGATTTGGCCGCCTGGGAGCTATGATTTGACGCCGTTGGACTATTATCTTTGGGGTGCCGTTAAAGATAAATGTTAGGTCGATAAACCAGCAACGATTGACGCTCTCAAGAATAATATTCGCATTACCATTGAAGACATAATGCCTCATATCATCGAAAATGTGCTCAAAAATTGGACCGACCGTATGGAATACGTCAAGGCCAGCCGAGGCTGTAATATTATTGAAATAGTATTCAATAATCGGGAGGATTGGTATTTTCAATGAAAAAATAAATTTGAAAAAATATTGAGAACATTTTGTTTTATTCCTTTAAAAAAATAAATTATTTGGCCCACCCTATATTGAGCAAATGTCAACAGATGAGCTCTGAAAAAGAGGTATCGTTGCTCCGACGATTGCTCAGACGCTTGAGATGAATCGAAGAATAATCGACTTGATTGTGAGCAGAGATTTGCTACAACGCAGATTCGTAAGTAAGCGAGGATCCTAACAATGCACTCAACTTTCCCGTTGAATTCCTCAATGAACAGAATTTATCCGGCATGCTCCCTCACGTATTGCTTTTGAAAAAGGATGTTATCATAATGCTTCTACGAAATCTAAATCCTAAGAAAGGTATGTGCAATGGAACGCGTTTAATTGTTGAAGAGCTACCGCGAAACTTTATTAAGGTCAAAATCATTTCTGAGTGCAACAATGGCAGTACGGTTCTAATACCTCGAATTGATTTGGCATCTTCTGAGGCCAAACTATCATTTATTACAGAGGAATATCAACTACATCATCAATTCCAAAATTGTTTGAATTATTATTATGCAACAAATATAAATCCACAATTGCACGTCATATATCAATAAACCAGCATGGGTTTATGCCTGGCCGATCCACATCAACTAATCTGGTTGAACTCACCAGTAAAATAATTAATGAGATAGAAAACCATCATCAAGTTGATGTAGCGTACACGGATTTCAGTAAAGCATTTGATTCCATCTGCCATCAAAAAGCACTCCGGAGTTTATTCGCATTTGGGTTTTCACTCGATTACATAAATTGGTTCAAGTCTTATCTATCAAACCGGTAACAATTTGTAAGAATGGGAAATGAGAATTCAAACGTTATTAAAGTTACATCTGGTGTTCCTCAAGGATCTGGCATCGGACCGTTGATATTTATTGTTTTCATAGATCAAATAACCGATATAATCAAAAACTCAAACGTGCTCATTTTTGCTGATGACGTGAAAATTTTTCGAACTGTTAATGGAGTGCTAGATACGAAGCAACATCAAGAAGACATTGATAGATTAAGTGAGTAGTGTGATCGAAACTCGCTTTACTTAAATATTAAGAAATGCAAAATGAAGTATTTCCATCGTAAGAGAAATCCGCTAATTACTTCCTACAAAGTCAACAACGAAGTTTTGCAAAGAGTTATTGAGATCATAGATCTAGGTGTTACATTTGTCGAATATGCCAGTTACAATAGGCATATTGAAAATTGTATTGCGAAAGCGAATGCCATGTTTGAATTTGTTAAAAGATGGTCAGATGAATTTAAAGATATTCAAACCTTAGGTTCACTCTATTTTGCTTACGTTCGATCTCAAATTGAATACGCTGTACCGATCTGGAATCCATACTATGCTGTACACATTAAAAGAATTGAAAGCATTCAAAAAAAACTTCTGATTTACTTGCTAAATAAAAGTGACTAGGATTACGACCACAATTTACCATTCCATGCAAATGTGGCTCGGTCACCTCCATACTCAATAAGATGCTAAAAAGCACGCTTGAAAATAGACGGTTTCTCTTGGGCGCGGTTTTTATTGGTGACGTTTTGCTTGGTCGCACTGCCTTCAAACGTTTCATAGCCCGAAGGGGTAACGTTGCAAATATATGTATAGTGACAACACCACGAATTTTGAACCTGAAAATTCATATTTGCAATCTATTCGTCAATCAACCGATATTTTAAACGTAATAACAAACCAAGGGATCCAATTCCCCCAGGCTCACCAAATTTCGGCGGCATATGGGAAGCAAGAGTGAAATCGGTAAAGCAGCACTTCAAAAAAGCAGCAGCATCCTTACTACTTACTATCATATGAGGAATTAACAACTCTGTTGTGCCAGGTTGAAGCAACACTAAATTCTAGACCGCTATGTCCACTATCAGACTATCCCAATGAACTTGAATGTTTGACACCCAGGCATTTTTTAATTGGCGATTCCATGCTCACCCCGCCTGATGATGTAACCATTTACCCGAACCAAAATCTACTGACAAGATGGCAGCAAATCGAGAGAAAGCATGGAGACTTCTGGAAAATGTGGAGCAAAAATTATCTCCATAATATGTAGCATCGAATGAAATGGACAAAACAACAACCAAATATAAAGGAAAACCAATTAGTTCTTATAAGAGACGAAAATTTACCACCCACCAAGTGGCTATTGGGAAGAGTATTAGAATCTCACCTAGGACATGACAAATTAACCAGAGTCGTTACCTTGAAAACTCACAAGGGGATACTGAAAAGGTCTATAGCTAAGATCAGCTCCTTACCAACACACTACACCATTGAGTCAGAAGCTGAACCAACGTAAAGCCGACGGAAGGTTCATCTCGAGAGATAGTTGATGAGCCAACTGAAAGGAGAACCATCCTTGAAATTATAATGTGCCATTTTTATCTTTTATTCGGTATGCCTTTTGGGCCTATTATTCTGCGCATCAAGTGCAGAATACCTTAACCACCAACCAGGATTATATTTTGAAAAACATGCTGAAATGAACCCACTTGCCTCAAACTGGAACATAATCATCTTCTATGATCTCGCCAACTTTGAAGGGGAACTGAAAAATATGATTGTACATTATAAGCAATTGAAACGCGTCTGCCAAGAGAGTAATAATCATACAAATGATCCCGGTATTTACGCTGCCACCATTCAACAATTTGATCACCATCTGGAAAATCACCATCTGGGATATGTGATGGGAGATTTATTTGGTGTTTTGAATGAACGAGATGGACACCGATATGAACAATTAATAACAAACCTTGAAGATAAAAGCGAAACATTGATCAATTTAGCTCGAGACCAAACCTCAATTATCAATGCCACTGTAAACTTTATCAAACATGATAGTGATCTAACAAGAAACCAACTAAATGTTATGAGCGAGACACGCGTAGCGACATTGAGCTTATGCAAGATAAAGTCAACCAACGTTCATTTAAATGTTGAAGAGACGGATCAGGTATGGCATTGACTTATTAAAAAATGACCCGGCGTTAATGGCGTTAGATCTGAAGGATCATTGGATATTGGAGTAAGCGGACGCGAATTGAGACAACCGGCTTGTACAACAAGTGTATGCAATAGTGTAAGTTGATTGATTCATTACTCGTTTGAGATGAAATTTAGCACTTTTCACCGCCGCTTCCCGTAAGCCGCCAAAATGTGATGATCGAGGTGGTATGGTTTTCCATTATATTCGTTCGTTCGAACAATAACTATGTATTTCATTTGGATGTATTTCTGACATGAACAAGTCATACAACACTCGCAGTTCTAACCGAGCACCTATAAAATTGATTGCATTATCCGAGTATATTTGAGAACATTTTCCTCGACGCGAGGTGAATCAACGTAATGCAGCCATGAACGACGATATGGATAAATCACCCACGATTTCCCACGAATGTTTACTAATGTATAGAAAGGCCCACATAAATCAATTCCTGAGGCTTAACATGAAAACATCGCTCACATTTTTGAACAGTATTATGGCAAATATTTATGAACCCGATGATTCAGTATTGAATTGGCATGCAGAAATTTTTTATGTTCACTAGTTACTAGTAATTTAGTAAAATTATGCGTTCCTGGGATTATAATTTGATGTTCGCTATTATACGATATGTTAACGTTGTTTAAGCGACCACCAACCCGAATAATTTGGTTCTCGTTCAGAAATGGACTTAGTGGTTTTAATTTACTGTATAACGGCATGACTTTAGCTTTACGAAGATTTTGTAACTCGTTGAAATATTCCTGACGCTGCACATGTTTAATAAGTAAGACTACAACTAAATAAATTTCTGAGTATTGCAATGGCTAATATTTAATAAAATTAATATTTTCTTTCGTCAAGTTGCTGTTGGTAATAAATCGCATGCATGTCGCAACTAACTTGGTGAAACTTGAACATTTATCAAATAAATCCAAGTCAATTTTGAACACAACAAAGTTGTTTCAGACTTCCGAAGTTCTAATAAATCGGGATTAACGTATACGAATTAAGGGATACTGGTCAATTTTATTCGGAAATATATAAAAACTCTGGACCATTTCACCAAAGGGGGCTTTCTTTTAATTCGACTGGTAAAAGGCCCCGTGATACTAAATCGCCTGGGTTCATTGTTGATGGTAAATAACGCCAAGAATTAGTTGAAGTGAGTTCTTAAATTTGCGATACTCGGTTGTCAACAAACGTAGTAAACTTTAACGTTGATGATTTTATTCGAATGAGGGTGATTTCTGAATCGGACCACATATGGACCGCACTAAAATAAATATTGATTATTTCAACAATCTTGTGATATAATCGGGCAGCCAATAATGCTGCACACAATTCCAACCGTGGAATGGTTTGCGTTTTAAGTGGGGCTACCCTAGATTTTGCACATAACAATCGGATGGTTATATTATTTGACCCATTGATTGTACGCATATAGATTGCACACCCATAACCCTTTTCCGATGCATCCCCGAATGCAGCAAGTTCTATTATTTTGGCTAATGGTGATAAATATTACAAACCTCTACCATATTTGACAGATTTGCAGCTGTCCATAAAGACTGTATAAACCATTTTGCAACGAAAACAATTGGAGCACATAATCCAAGAGGATCATACAATTGCGCTATTTCTGAGAGTACCGAACGTTTGGTTCATTCAGTATCGATTTTATATTTCACGAAAGACATGTAGAACGTCTCACTGTTTGTTTTCCATTGAAAACCTAGCACTGAAACGAGTAGGTCATTAAGTTTACTATTAGATCTTAATTGATCGTTATTTGAAGCGAATTTTCTTAATTCGAATCCTCCACGTTCGAGTAAACTAATCAGTTCCGATTTCAATACCGCTGCCTTTTCGACTGTTTGGGCACCTGATAATATATCATCTACATAAAAATATCGAAGTAATATGGGTGATGCTTTAAGAAAGGTAGCAGATTCATCGATGGCTAACTGTTTAAGAGTGCGAATGGCCAAAAACCGAGCACTCGCTCGCCCGTAAGTAACTGTACGTAGTCGGAAACATATTATTTCGGTTTCTGAAGGTTTGCGCTACCAAATTCGAAGTAAATCGTGTTGACCGACATGCATGCAAATTTGACGATACATTTTTTGTTATATCGCAGTGAATGCAACCGGAAGCTTGCGGAATCTGATAACTATTTCGAACAACGTTTGTTGAATGGTTAGTCCATTAAACAATCATTCAATGGGAGGTTCGTCGATATTTTGTGGAAGCATTAAATACCACTCTCAGTTTAGTACTAGTACTAGTTTCCTTTAACACTGAATGGTGCAGTAAATAGTACGATTTATTATGCGGATCATTCACTTGATCTACATTTCTCTACTGACAAATTGTTCGTATCATCAAACCCTTCTAGTTTCCAAAAATTCTCTATGCTGGAGTTGAATTCTTCAATGTTTCATTCATTTTGTCGAAATCTGTTTTGAAAAAATAGATTAAAAAAATACGGGTGTTCTAATTCTATAAACGAAGGATTCAAATTTAACTCAATCAGGATTGGCTCAGTTGGTAAATACCCCGTAATTTTCGGAAAAACTTAAAAATCAGAATTTTTTACAACTATAGTTTCTCACACGAGACTTAATTGTAAAATTTACCTTATGAGGGATAAATATTTTATTTTGGTCTATGCCGGTTACTGGAATGAACACTGTATGTTTTCGACTTCTTAAGATTTGACATAATCTCTTTGTTAGGAAGTTCGATTGGAGCCACTATCGAGTAATGTTCTATACATTGCATGAAACGTCCATTAGAATCAGATATCAAAACCACAGCCATTGCTAATAGTATTTTGCTACTGAATAGCTGCTCGTTTTTTGTGCAGTTATCGGTTACTGTTAGTGTGGAACTTGAATTATTATCTATTATGCAATGCGATTGAGATGCGAGCCCACCATTTTGAACAACACTAAATGGATTTACCCTTTGTTTTCCAAGAGTGTTTGAAGCTAATGATGAAATACGCTCGCCCTAAGTATAATTAGGCGAATGGGTATAAGAAGTATTTATTTTGCCGAAATGCAAGAATATGTTGTTTTTTCCACACGGATTGCATTTGCACTCAAACACACGATGTTTCTCCGACAAACAGTTAGTACAGAGTTGATGATTTTTAACAAAATCGAAGCGCTTTTCAGCACCCACATTGGGATAGCAAAATTTTGTGCAATTTGTTAGTATATGATTACCTTCACAGAATGTACACATTATTTCATTGGAAACAAAGCTACGATTTGGTTTTGAATAACGAAATACTTTTTTCGCGAATCGGAAACATTGGCGGCCGTATGACTGCATTACTAACTTGTTTCATACATTCGATTATTCGAGTTCATTTTCTTAAAATCTCGATGAACTCAGTAAATTGCAAAATAGTATTTTCTTGTGTGCTTTTAATGACTTGCGTTTATGTGAAGCAGAATCCAACTTTTCAGATAAGTAATGAATAAGGAATAAATTTAATGCATTAACACGTTTAATCACCGTGTCAATAAACAATTTTAGCAACTGTGCGTACCCTTCCAATGGTCTTTTAATATTGTAAATACTCTTCATATGTAATTTCTATATCGAAATTTCATTATTAAACTGATCAAATACTGTTTGCCATGCCACATTGTAATTTGTAATTTTGGGTTGTCACCGGAAGGGGTTCTATTAAATGAAAAGCGTTACCATAACGAAACGAAGGCACGATATCAAATAATGAAATTTTTTAGTAAAATCGTGCTTTATATTATTATGAATTAAATCAAAGGAAACGTTACGAAACTTCAACCGTCCTAATTACGAACCATCAAACGTCGGTAAAGTTATTTCCGGCAGTTTAGTAGCTTGCGTAGTATCCACTGAGCCATTTTCGTATTGCTCACCCATCCAAATAGAAGTTGCTTTAAAATCTAATTTAGACCTTCATTCTAATTGAACTATTTCATTTAATAGTTGTGATTCAAGAGCACCATAAATATCATCATATTTTCACGTTCATTAACTACATGGCAAATCAGTATTGTTATCGAACTGATTTTTAAAATAAATCACGCGACCCTTATGACCGTTTCGTTGATTTCTTAATAATGCCAAATTCATTTAACAAGCAAGTCACATATATAGCCACGAGTTTTCAGCTAATAATTAGAAATGCTGTATATTGTCAATATACGATATTATCACACAATACGCACAAAATACAAATACTCAACACTAACCTGACTTCGAATTTAATCAAATCTAATTAAATATCACTACCTAATATTTGCCATCAGTTTGGGTGACTTCGGCTTAAATTAGAACGGAATGAGATTGTGATCAAAATTTAGTGGCCGGCCTTAAACTAGAAAACCGAATGTTTGCACGTGTCACTTGCACGTGTAAGAAAAAGTTTTATAGTTAAAGAAATCTCTTTTAAAACTGATGTAATTAAAATCACCCATTCCCCTACAATTCATCTTGGTTAGACACAGCATTACAGAAAATCACATCTTTCATACAAAAACTTTTTTGATTAATCTGGCAACATTATTTATCATATCATGTACATTGTGCATGTACTCTCGTATACATAAAACCTTTTTGAAAACGTAAAACCATAATTCTAGTGTACACAAAATAATAACAAAATATCATTTTAATAATGCAGGTGTCTTTGAGTTTTCTTGATAAGCAAGAAACGAAACCAACAACTCCATATACGCTCAGGAATTTTCAATATAAATAATTTTATTCTGCAAGCTTTTGCTCCATTTAAAAAATACTAAAACATAGAATTATTCTATATTATTATTGTTATTATAGTTTTGTTCTATGATTTACTTAGATTAATATCGTCTTTCCTTATGTTTTACCTAGCTTATACACAACAACAAAAATGAACATAAACATTAATATTAAAAAATAATAACAATAAAATGCAGCACGAAGAACACGTAGAAGGAGTGGAATACAATTTTTTTTTAAATAAATTTATGGTTTATGGAAAGGAAAATATATTTTCTCATTTTTACGGTTATCTACTACCTGCGCTAAGTATAGTACAAAGTGTTACTCGTCTTATTGCTTTGTGGTGTATTTCAATTCTACATATACATGACGTACATATACATTAACTATTACTCTGGATATATGCTATATAGAAAAAGTATTCCATTTTCTTTAAAATGAAAAATTATACAACATTTTTTTTAATCTCACATACTGGTAATATGGTAAATGAATTCACGGAAGTAGCTAGAAATTCATTATTGGATATAAATTGTATTTGGTTTAGGGAAATGCTGTTATGTTGAACAAGTAATTTAATTTTTTTCCTATTTTGGTGTGGAAATCAAAACATTCTTGAACAGTACAAGTTTAAATCGTTGAGAATTCGCTCAATCGGACAACTCTTGATACAATTATGTTTCTGTACTATTTCCATATATTTGATGGTCAAAGTTTTTGATGGCGGAGTTGCGTAATTTAATCTAATTGGTGTTTAATTAATGCTCGGTATTCCATAAACTTACTGTTTTGAAGCAATCTTATCCAAGAAACACAAAACAGTTATAATAAACAGTATTAATAAAAAGCAAACATTCAGGCGACAATCATTCACAAAACACAAAACCGAGCCCTCTCGGTATACTAATAAAAAAATGTAAAACTTTAATCAGTTTTCAACTAATTTGGTAAATCGTAATTGAAAACAATATTTTCTGTTAATTTTGAAATTTAAAATTCCTAAATAAACTATGATTTTGTCCTTTCTCAAAATATATTTCTATTGATGGCCAAACGACAAAAATTGGAAAAACCTCATCCTACCTTATTTGCAATACAGAGCTTTCACAGAAGTTTTACATGTTGGTTTTTTCTATGATATAATCGTAACGAGCCTGCTGCATCTTGCTTATAAAATATTTAATAATACAAAACTGCGGAAAAATTAAAATTGACCCTAATGCTGCACCAGCACTTGTAGCACAATCCAATGGAAATGGTACTGGAATGTTTTACAAATTTATTAAAAATTTGTTACACAGTTCGAACATTTTTACAGGTCCCGTTATGTTGCAATTTGTGTGTGGGCTGGCATTATACAGAGCTACGCCACACTTTTCGAGTTTTTCTCTAGTTGAACTACTTTCAAAAAAATACACCTAAGGTGAGCAATCTTTCAAAACCCATATTTTTCGTTACAGCATGCTTTTCGCATTTCAGTTAATATTTGTTGTATCGTATTGGGTATAGAACTGGCATGTTTTACAAATTAATTACAATAAAATAGCATAATAAATATTCTTGAAAACTACCTCAAATAGGCGGAACCGTTTAGAACCATTGTATCGTATTGGGGGTGATACAAGAAGTTTTTACAAAATAAATTACTATATATTAGAATAGTTCAATTCCCAAAATCTCCCCTAGAAAGAAAATCTCTTTAAAACAATACTTCTTTGTATAGGTCATGGGCTTGAAATAAATGTAACAACCTACCCATAATTAAGACGAAATAGCTCATTGTATTGAAATGGATACGCATGAAATTATTAATTATTAAGTCCATATTCACAAAAATCGATCACAATGTATCGAATTACGTTCCTGCGCAAAAAATAGGAAACCCTGAATTTATTACAACGGCTTACGCCCAAAAAAAACTGACTAAATGAGTCAAGCTTCTTTCTTGTGGAAGATTTTGGTACTCTTGAATTTATTACAACAGCCAGCACCCACACAAATCGATCACAATGCATTTTGTACAGAACACAAAGGGTTATTCAATTATTATGACCATTAACATGATATGGACAAGTGGTGATCATAGCATCTGGTGTGATCGAGGCCTATCTGGTAGTATATGTCACTACTGTTGGCAAAAAGTAGTAAGACTTTTTAATTTAAATTTCGCGCGGAAAACCATTCGTCGAAATATTTTTTTCTATGTTGGTATGACTGTCAGTGATATCTGTGCCAAATGTCACATCAAAATAATTATTAATGTTTAGTATCGCTTGTCTTTCTGAAGTACAAAGCGTGCATTCGGCGATTTTAACAATGAGTGAAATTATTCAACAAAGAAGTTCCATTAAATTGTGCGTGCGGAATCAATTTTGTGGTGTCGAAACGTTCAGAATATTGCAAAAGGCCTTTGGTGATAATTGTATGTCGCGAGCAAGTGTTTTTGATTGGTATAAATTGTTCAAAGAGTACCGAGCACGTATTGACGACAAACCTCGTCTAGGACGGCCTTCAACATCAACTGATGATCAACACGTTAATAAAATCAAGGAATTGGTGCTCGAGAATCGACGATTAACAGACAGAGACCTTACTGGCATCGTTGAAATATCAAAAGGATCAGTGAAAACCATTTTGAAAGATCATTTGTGCCTAAGAAAAGTGAAAGCACGATTGGTTCGAAAATCACTAATTTTTTTGGAAAAACAGCGTCGCGTTGACGTCTGTGAAACAATGCTTTCCAACTACCAGGGTGTCATGAAACGTATTATAACTGGCGATGAGTCTTGGATTCAAGCTTACTACCCGGAAACAGACGATCAATCGGCCGAATATCGTGCCAAAGGTGAGCCGAAGCCGAAAAAACCACGTCAAAGCAAGTAAAAATCAAGGTGATGTTGACAGTTTTGTTCGATTATCGAGGTGTAGCGCACTCCGAAATCCTTCCGGCCGATCAAACTGTCAACAAGGAATGCTATTTGAGTGTTGTGCTTCGTTTGAGCGAAGCTATTCGTAAAAAGAGGCAGGAATCGTGGGTCGAAAACTCTTGGTTTTTGCACGATTATAATGCACCTTCTCATACTGCATTGGTTTTACGTTATTTTTTCGCCAAAAATTTCACCCATATCATTCCGCAACCATCGTATTCGCCTGATTGAGCTCCGTGTGACTTCTGGCTGTTCAGCAAACTCAAACGACGGCTCCGGGGAAACCGTTTTGAGTCAATTGAAGACATTAAACGTGAATCGCTACGCGCATTGGAGGCTATTCCAGAAATTGGCTTTAACAACTGTTTCGAGAATTGGAAAAAACGTTGGCACAAGTGTATTGAGGCCGGGGAAGATTATTTTGAGGGAGACGAAATAGATTTGGAGAAATAAATAAAGAATTTTAAAATTATGAACAATGTCTTACTCTTACTGTCGTATTATATCTCTGTGTAGGCACAAGCTGATTTAAGGTTCCACTGTTAAGCATTATGGTCATTATATGGGCCAGTGGAGATTATGCCATCTTTGGATGTGACCAAGGCTTATCTGAAAGTATATTCCACTAAAAACAAATTTCTCGTGAATGAAAATATTTATGAAACTTACATAAAACCGACCTAAAAACCACCTAATTTTTTTATATTTAATTTTAAAGAAATAATCATAAAAAGTAAGTCAGTCTAAACTTAAAAATACGTAGGATTTTAAACAAGATATTTAAACAATACATTAATCTTCTATTGAATATCGTATATTGCGCTACTGTAGTCATATCGTGTGTATTTGTTAATTTTTGGATAAAAAAATTTATTTAACAATATAAATACACCCCAACGGGGTTGAACCATTTAAAATCATTCTCAAATGTCATAATTAATCATTATAGTTCGATCCCCAAAATCAAACCATAAATCTCTTTAAAAACGCCCACTTAACAACCCCAACCCATCTAAACCTCTTTAAAAGGGATATTCTCTGTATTTGTTGTAAACCTGGTATAAATATAACAACTTACGCTCAACACAACAGTTCACATCCATAAAAACTGATCATAAAACTTCGAACTATCTTCCTCTACCAAAACTGCATTCTTCAACTACCTTCCTCAACTACCTCCCTCAACTACCTTCCTCAACTACCTTCCTCAACTACCTTCCTCAACTACCTTCCTCAACTACCTCAACTACCTTCCTCTACCAAGTTAGCACCTTTGAATTTAATACAACTGCCAGTACCCACAATAATCGGTCATAATGCATCGAATTATTTTCCAGCATAAGAACATTACAACAGCCCGCACCCACAAAAACACCGCCATATTGCTTTGATTTTTTTTCTCATAAAAAATAGACATTATTTTATGCAACAAGTTGAGCACAATAAACGGATATCCCGACACTCATTACAGCAAGCCACACCCACAAAAGTTAATCATAATCCATTTTATCACCTATAAAATGTTTACCCCTGAAATTATTACAACAGCCCACACATACAAAAACTACACATAATGTATCTTATAGCCTTCCTTTACAATAAATGAGTACTCCTGAATTTATTACTACAGCCCAACTCCAAAAAATGCATTAAACTACATTCCTGTATAATAACCTCCAGTTTATAACAACAGAGCACACCCACTGATTGCAGCCAACAACCCCCCCCCCCCACAAATTAACGATAATGCATAGAAATACCTTCAAGTATATGAAATTAATACGTAAATTGATTACAACAGCCAGTCTATAAGCACAAAAAACGATCATTCTGCATCGAATTACTTTCCTGTACCAGAAATAATTACCCATAAATTTATTACAACAGCATACATCCACAAAATTTGTTTATAATGCATCGAATTACATCCTAAACAATAAATAAATTGGTATCCTGAGGTTATTACAACAGCCCACACCTGTGGGCAAAAATCGATCGAGATGTCTTTCTGTATAATAAATTGGTGTCCCTAAATTTATTATTACAGCCCACAATAACAAAAAATTATCATTGTTCATCGAAAAATGTAAAGGATAGAAGTTAAAATGTTTAAAACTACAAAAACAATTTTTTTCATACCTCAAATCTGTTAGATTTTAACATGGAACGGTACAGTATTGCAGAATGAATCAAAATAGTCTTATTCTTTTTAGAAAACGGCAGGTCAGCAATTGCCAATCAACGTGCATATCGACAGTTTTATGGAATTCACAATGTTCCAACAGCTTCTACTATTAGTGCAAGTGAGACGTGTTGGCGTACCTAGTTCTGGACGACCGGCCGAAACATAGTGCAGTCAGGCATAGTGTTGCAGATAATCCTGAATCATCAATACGACTATGTTCCACACAGCTGGCAATACCGCGAGGAACGATTTTTCGGTTTCAAAATATTCTGCACTTCTATCTCTATAAAATCCAGTTGGTCCAAAAACTACATCCTGGTGACCTGGCACTGCGTTTGGAATACTCAGAAGCAGTCTTAAATCTATCCGAGAATGACCAAATTTTTGAAAAATTTTATGATGAGCAATGAGGCTCACTTTGATCTTAGCGGGTGACTAATCAAAACTGCAAATTTTGCTGCATCCTAAACATCTCGCGCAAGAGGGAACGCGCAACTCGTGTGAGAACAACAACCATAGAAACAGATAGTTTCAGAAAGAATATCCTACAACCCAACCGTGTTACCCCAAAAAATGGCCGCCCCGATCACCTGATCTGATCAGGTCAAGCCCTGCCCCTTGAGTCCTCAAGCCTTTTTTTTTGAGAAGCTACCTGAAAAAGAAATTCTGTATCAACAAACTACAGAATTTACGGAAACCGAAAGAAAACATTCATGAGAAGAGCATAGAAAAAGTTTTTATCGCCTCGTTTAAAAGTTATTACAGAAATGAATAGGAAAGGGTCTTTTCCCTGTTTGTACCCTGTACAAACATTTTACATAATACAAGGAAATACTCAATTCAATTTAAAACTAAGCCAAATTAAAATTAATTCAAATTATGTTAATTAATAAAAGTAAAGGGAGGAGTTTTAAGAAAATGAGTAGCCTGGTGCTATCAAAGTACCTGTGCGTAGGATGTTTAATGGAACGCTAATTTGTTCGTTTAGAAGTAAAGCAAAAGAAAGGAAATATTTTTATGGTGTAGCTGTGAGTGGCTAGAAGTTTTTGCGAGTATTTTGCTAGCAATGAAATAGAGATTTCTCTATTTTATTGATCGAAACTGCTGATAAGCCGTTTTCTCAATACGCGTAACATAAAAAAATCCTTGGCGCACGTCTTCATCACAGCACGATGAAGAGGGAAAATCTGATATGTTGAGAATGTTAGCATCTATGTATACACATATCTAAAGAAGAACACGCAAATTGTCCAACAAGAGGCGCCACCAAAAAGGAAGTGAAACTTACCGAAATCACAGTAGAAAATGGAAACTCACATTTGAAGGAGCTACCGATGACCTGGCCATTGAAAGATTTATTTTTAGTACTAATTATCTAGCAGATAAGTTTAGTCTTTCGAGGAATGAATAACAGTAGCTAATTGGTACTAGATTCACATTGAGCATCCCAATATGTGTTGGAATCACATTAAGAAACACATCGAATCACGGAAGTAGTAGCCAAACGAGAGCTTTCGTTTCTTCTATAACGATGTCATCGCTTTATCTTTGCAGTTTCACGATTCATAACCAGATTCTGAATTATTGCACATTTTCAGGAAATATCTTAAATACCTACACTTATGAAACGCTGCCTAGCTTAGGCAGATACAAGAAGGCACTAAGGTTATGAGTCAAAAAAGCTCGGCACTCTTAAAAGCTTAGATGAAATTGTGGTCAATGAATCTTACTATTAATTTTATATTGAAGAATTATATACCTGATAGAAAAGTGCAGATCATCGAACTCGAAATAATAAAAAAATTGTACTTGAAGCTCAAAAACCTTGTAGAACTGCTAAGATATTCGCAATGTGTTTATGGATTGTCCTAAGCCGCCAAAGACAATCTGGTCCGGATGTGGATGCCCTGGCATCTTGAAACCAATTGATTCAAATGTTCGGGAAACGCTAGGTCGAGGTTTCGATATCAGCTTATCAAGGCGCAACATATCAATGAAAATTAAAATTAAAATTAATGGGGTCTGCCAATATTGGCAAAATAAACGAGAGCTTCGAGTAGTCAGTGCTGACACCGTGTTCTCAATGGCTAGGAGTATCGTGGATTATTGGATAACGGAGCTATCATTACAGCTTTGGGTGTTGGATGTGAACAGTATTTAGAAACTTTAAGTTATAAAATATATTATTTTAAATATAAAGGATAATAATAAACTTATGGTGAGAATTTAATATCCGAACCAGAGCCACTTTTATTCGTAAATGAAACTACTTGTATTGATTTTTACTCAAAACACAAAGCTTTTGATGGATTGCTTCATCCGTTAAACCCAGACCGGGCCAAAATATGTAATCAAAGAGTTCCCTTCATACGGATAACAGGAATTGGGGCGTACAACGTTCCTAATATATTTCATCGGTATGGGTGAGGCAAAATCTATAAAACAGCGACATTATGTTGTATCTACAGTTGTCCAAAAATCCATGTACGATGAACTTGACTTGTGTCCAACAGTTCCGGGTGTTCCCCGGTGATAGTAGTCCGAAAATTAAATAGAAAAGTTCGAATGTGTATAGATGCACGTAACCTGAACGAAGTGATGATCAGAGATGCATCATTTAAGGAATGTCCCGTGACATAACTGTGTATTCTAATGCACCGGGAGATACCACATCAGTTCCTCGAGAAGGTTTTCGTTTATCTAAAGCAGTCATTAAGAAAAAGTAATTGTACTCTAATCTCTCTACGTAACGTTAATTATGATTGCGTACGGGTACGTAATCATAATTCCAAGAGTTCAGTGTGATCCGGTTAGTAGGACTAATTCCATGATTCGTTTGATTAATCCTTGTTAAGGCTTTACTTTAGCAGGCTTAAATGTGCTCCATGCACAAACTCAGAAATTGACTCTCGGGTCAGATAGTTACATCCTCCTCTTCTGAGACTGTTTTCGAAGTAGATGAAGTGCTGAAAATCGGGTCATACGTCCCATAATCAGTCCCTGTGAAAGCACACAACTAACAAAAAATTCCATATATAAAAATTTTAAGAAATAAGCAAAATTTACATAAGTCAAATAAAAAATTTTCACAAAAACTTTAGTCCAGTAACCGGTCAAGAATATTGAATCTTGATCATCAAGAATGGTGAACTCTCTCCAACGTAGTGTTGGCTCACACATTTTGGGCAGAGACTCATAAGTTATCAAAAATAAATTGGAATTTAAAATAATGAACCACTGTGTAGTTCACGGATTGTTTAAACTAGAGGGTCCCGATTTTTCAGTCGTCAATTGCTTTATTTAGAGCCAGAGTAGTTACAACAGTTGTAATATCCTGTTATATTGGGACTAAATCGATGTATTCGAAAAATTAGGAACTTGTTACAGAATACCGCGAAAACCGCAGTGCTGGAATACTCTAATCCTAAAACTAATAATTTATCTTATTTGGGCTAGCACCAGGTATTTGGTTAATCTTATTTTCCAAAAAGTACGTGCAAGTCACATACTACTAAATAGAGACGGTAGAAAAGTTTTAATCGAAAAAGCGCTTTGCAAGAAATTCCATTTACAATGCAAAGTGGATATATCTGTTATCTCGGTATGAGTAAACTAGTAACACAAAAAGGGTGGCGAAATAAAAGCATTAGACAAACAGGAAAACTGTTGTCTTACAAAACATTAAAGCGGAACACATTATATTTATACACAGACTACCAAAAGAACAACAAAATTGCATTAGAGATTTTAATTTTAGATTATTTTATATCATGGGGTGAAAAAAGGGTGAATACGCTTGGATGATGGAAAATATGAAATAGGAAATTTTATATGTACAGTAGTTCCATTTTCGGTTTGGGTGGAAACCTGAATAAAATAGGTCAATTGTATATCAACTCAACATGTATAATGGAAATACATGCGGTGGTTATGTATGGACGATTGAATTTCGACCTCTAACACTATACATATAAAATTCACAACGATCTTATTGTCTACGCTGTTAGAGAGAGAATAAATGGATAATTTATGTGCGTACAAGGTAATATGATATGAGTTGGGAAATTTTTGTTTTTGTTTACGGTATTTAAACATGTATTAATTAAGGGGTTGCAATAGCGTAAAATTTCGTGATTTATTATTATGAGTTACATAACCTTAAACCGACTCGATTAGAAAATCTGCTAGAAAAACTAGATCAAATTACGATTTTCAAATAATTCAGCGCACAAAAATGATGATGTACAGTAAAGTTAAAGTATTCTTCCGGAATTACGACTTAAAATATGTGGATATGTATTGCGAGAGCTAATGCCATGTTTGGATTTGTTAAAAGGTGGACAGGTGAGTATAATGATATTCAAACCTTATGTTCACTCTATTTTTCTTACGTTCGATCTCAACTGGAATACGCTGAACCGGTCTGGAATCCATACTATGCTGTACACATTAAAAGAATTAAAAGCATTCAAAAGAAGTTTCTGATTTTCTTGTTAAAGAAAAGTAACTGGAATTACGACCACAATTTACCATTCCATGAAAATGTCGCTCGGTTACCTCCGTACTCGACAAGATGCACGGATTACAAAATATGCACGCTTGAAAATAGACGACTTCTCTTAGGTACAGGCTTTCATTGGTAACGTTTTGCCTAGTCACATTGATTCAGCATACATTTTGGAAAACATATCAATTCATGTGCCTTGCAGAGCATTTCGAAACCATGAGTTGTTAGCACTAGAACACCATTCCACAAACTATGGAGAAAATAACCCCATTAATAGGTCGTCTAAATCGTTAAACATCGTTGACGACCTATTTGACTTTAATTTATCAAATGACAAGTTCAAAAATATCCTTAAGTATTATTTTTAAAATTTTTAATTGTCAAATCAACATTTGATTTATATTTTTGTGTTTAGAACTTTAACTTTATTTGAATTTTTAATATTTTTGTATTTTGTATTTTGTATTTTTGTATTTTTTAATATTTTTAATCACAGAATAGATTTCTTTAAATAAATAAATAAATGAATATTTACCTATCAGTCGGTAAATCTCTCCTAGGCTCTGGAAGTCATGAAGATAGCCAAACTCAATAAAAGGACACCAAAATAAATTAAGAAACTGTACCTTAGTTTTAACCACGCCCAATTGAACAACTAATTTATTGTTAATGGGGCAACCAGAAAATAAAATCGCCTTAAAGAGATGAACATTTAGTTAAAGAAACCCTTGAAACAACTTGTTGGCTGTAATAATTCCAATATCAAATTTGGGCTATCAAACGAAAATGTTATATAGGGTTTTCCAATAGGAATGACATGATTTGTAAGTGACGTTTCGGCCATTTGTAATATGTCATGATTTGCCATTTTTTGTTTCATTGTATTCAGTACTGTTTACAATATCATCAAGGTGAGATATACGAAAGAACAACGTTTACAAATTGCAATTACAAACGATAAAGATATTTTTAAGAAAATCATCTTCTCCGATGAGGCTCACTTTCATCTGAGTGGTGCGGTAAATAAACAAAACTGTCAATTCTGGTGCGAAGAAAATCCATAAATTATTCATGAAAAACCATGACATTCACCTAAATTAACAGTTTGGTGTGGTTTTTGGTCTGGTGGAATCATCGGTCCGTATTTTTTTTCGAAATGAAGCTGGTAACATCGTTACTGTCAATGGAGATCGGTATAGATCGTTGATAACCAACTTTTTATGGCCGAAATTGGAAGAAGTTGATCTTGGTTCCATCAAGACGGGGTTACGTGCCACACAGCAAGTGCAACAATTGAATTATTGCGAGAAAAGTTTGGATCATATCACTCTTATTGAAAAACCCTATATGTATAAAACAAAATTCAGGTTACGTTATCAGTATTAGACCAGATGCGGGGAAGCCCGATATCGGTCCCTAAGCCATAATTCTATTCGCAAGTTTATCTAGATACCGTTCGACTCAAAGGACCACTAGGAGGGAGGAAATATAAACTGGCGGGAAATATATAGTGACGAGAGATTGCCACAAACTCAATTGCTTTCAGATATCCGATACCACAGATAACCGAAGTCGTAACGTGGAATCTTTATGGAAATCATGCAACAGTCGGGTGTCACATTGATTTTATGAACCTTACGAATTATCCTGAATGTTACATACAATTTCGGTGAACTTGTATTTATAAAGAAAATCGTTTTAGTAGCGCACTATACCTATTTATATTTCAACAACGCACAGCTCTTTCAAAATAAACAATATAATTGTATTAAATCAAATGGAGGCAGGTCGGGCAACCAGTTTTAATTGCCCCTTTATAAAACAGAAAAATTAAATAAAAAATATTTGACTCGCGCATTATGTAGCTGAACAGCGTAAAGCGAATTTCTAAACAGCTGTTTCACTAGTAGTTTTGTTGTGAACAAAAATAAGGTAAACTAAAATAAAACTAAAATATATTATAAAATAAAAATTATAAATGAAAAGTTATCTTGTGCGCTCTAATCGTGCGCTACATGGTCGGAACCTAATTTCCAAGCAGCTGAGACTGGATACCATTTATTTAATTTTTATGGACTGCGCTTACCAGTTTTTTTTATCGATTTGAGTTTTACTTTCGTGTTTAGTTGAAGGAGGTGTACCAGAAAGTGGTATTCATGCGTGTCTTATTTTCTACAGATGTTGTGTGTAATTTTCATGTTAGTTCGTTATTAGATTAAAGTGAAGCTAAGAATGTGGAACAAAAATTATTTTACTGTGATGGGATAAGTTTCAACAGCGCCTTAGGGTGTTTAAATTTTTTGAAATCAAACATTATATGGAGGCGTTGGTTATGAATAGTGACCAAGAGATCGAAGGTCATAAAACTGAGTTGTTGTTTTTTGTGTTTCCTAAAAGTGACAAGTTTAGTTTTGAGAAAGTTTGATTTTTTTAAACGTAATATGAGTGTGTGTCTAATGATATCGAACATTTAGAGCAGCATTATCAACCTTCTAGTAAACGGTGGAAATAACCCATACCGACCACTGCCACCTAGTCGGCAATATGCTGCACCACCGAAACAGCTACCAGAAGTCTGTTAACGGTTTGATTAGTGTCTTTTTTTGTTTAGCTCATAAACACATGGTAACCATTACAATCAATAATTCAGAGCATATCAAGTCGACCGACGACATATCAAATTGATCTCTAATAAAATTTCTACTTGTTTAATTCCATCTGGTTTACCAATATGGTTTTTATGTGGAGATGAGCCAATTTTCTTTTAGTTAAGAACCATTCTAGTATATAGTCATGGGTGGTATATACTCATAGTTGTTCTTGTTCTCATTACCTCAGATCTCCCTCCTGGTGTTTCCCTTCTGATAATTTACACATTGTGTTTTGAGGATATTCGGAGCACCGCAGCCGAAACCAAAGCGTTAATTGATCCGCATTAAACAATCGTTGTAGAAGTCTTCAATCATTTTTAAATCTTAGTATGCTGCTTTATAAATATTACTTTGCGACTGCTATAATTTTAAACAGCAATTTCGATCACTTTAAATTTTGACGTGATGACATGTGAATACATTTTTTTTTCTCAAATAGAGGCAGCCAAAGAAAGAAGATTAACTAAGATTTAAAAAATATTCATTGTGAATTTTGTACAAAATCATTTAGTAAATTTTGATTTTATAATCAGTAACAATGAACATCGTCATCGATAGCCACGTCGCGTGAAATAATACGACTAAAGGCTCAGGTACCATGCATCCGCTCCGCTCCGTTCCAGTTTCTTAAAATATTTTCCGTTTCGTCTTTTCCGTTTGCTTTAGAGTTGCTATGTGATTTGTATATTTTATACATAAAATATCGAAAAACATTTAAAAGGAGGCGATGGTAGGTACGCTTTTTAAATTCAAATAGAAAGAGCGCTGGATATCATAACACAACATTTTTACGAATGAAGGAATTAGACTCCGAGGAGTTTTTCTCCCAAACAAGAATGCCACGGGTAGTGTATGCAATGTTGCTTGGACTACTTTAAGAACATTTAACAAAAAAATCGATTCTCGAGCCAATTCATTTTGAAGCAAGATTGGGACTCAAGTTGCTGTAAGTATTAAAAAATATAAAAATGGATTGCAAATATGTAAATCCTTTATTATAGTTATTTATCTCAAAGAGCGAACTCGAAACTTCTCTCGTGGGCATTCAAAATGATTAGATCGACAGCTCGAAAAATTATTTTGGAAACGTGTGATGTGATATGGAGAGTTATGTCGCCTTTATATGTTTCTCAGCCCAACGGACAGGATTACACAACCATTGCGTGTGTTGGCTCAATTGATGGCAAACATATTAATATCGGATTTCCACCAGGAAGCGGTTCTTCTTACTTCAATCACAAAAAAAACATTTAGTATAGATTTGCTTGCCGGTTGTGATGCCAACTGTTTCATTACGCACGCATGTGTAGGTGCATATTGGTAGGCACATAACCCATGGAGGTAGACAACATTGAGCAAGAGCTTAATAATGAAGTAAATTTTATAGTCCCGCCTCAACAAACAGACTCCCCATAGTCAAATTAACTTTTATTGATAAATGTATTAATAGTTTACTAGACACTGGCTCAGACACCAGTTTAGTAGAACCAAATATTTTTAATTATAAAATCATCAAATTACAATCCACTGGGTAGACCAAATTATATCACCAACAAAATTATAACACACATTCCAAACGAATTAATTAAACAAGCAACCCTAGAATGGAAAATTTTTCATCTCACGAGCAAAAAATACGATGCCATTATAGGTATGAATTTTCTAAAGCGTTTGGAAGCAATTAATACAAAAAGGAATATATTAATAAGAAAGAAAGAAAAACAATATTTAAAACATATTTTGACGTTGAATGTGAACCACACCTAAACGTAAAGTTTTTTTCTGCATTTAATTTGACATTTCTAAATTTCAGACTAACTCAATCTGAACCATGGAAAGATACATAATCGAGCAACGCGTTAAAGTTATTCAGGCTTATTATGAAAATGGGTGTTCAAATCAAAAGGCATATCGTGCACTTCGTGATTTTTTCGGTCAATTTAATCGTCCAAATGTGCGTACAATCAAAAAAATCGTGCAAAAATTTGAGCAAACCGGGTCTGTAGGAGATTTTAAAACACCAGTGCATGCTCGTACAGCTCGTACACCAGAAAATATTGCTGCTGTTCGCGATAGTGTGGCTGAAGAGCCGTCCACCTCAACTCGTCGTCGTGCTCAACAATTGCACCTCTCACGCTCGTCGTTGATGAACATTATGCATAAAGACTTGTATTTACACGCTTATAAGGTGCAATTGACTCAAAAACTAAAGCCTCTTGACCATTCCAAACGTCGTCAATGGTCAGAATGGTGGCAAGAAATGGCAACAGTGGATGATCAATTTTCGAAGAAAATCATCTTCAGTGATGAGGCACATTTTGACCTCAGTGGATTCGTCAATAAGCAGAATTGCCGCATTTGGGCGAATCATACTCCAAGAGTGATTGTTGAAAAACCATTGCACCCACAAAGAGTGACTGTTTGGTGCGGTTTATGGGCTGGCGGCATCATCGGGCAGTATTTTTTCCAAAATGAGGCCGGTCAGGCAGTTACTGTGAATGGTGTTCGCTATCGTGAGATGATAACGAAGTTTTTATGGCCCGAATTGGAAGATGTGGATGTGGACGATATGTGGTTTCAACAGGACGGTGTCACTTGCCACACAGCTAACGAAACAATGGCTCTTTTGCGCGACAAATTCAATGGCCGTGTTATCTCACGTGGTGGCGATGTCAATTGGCCGTCAAGATCATGTGATTTGACACCGTTGAACTTCTTTCTTTGGGGTTATTTGAAAGAAAAGGTGTACGTCGATAAGCCAGCAACAATTCAGGAGCTAAACGATGAGATAATTCGGCATATTAACGGCATAGAACCTCAATTATGCCTAAGCGTCATCGAAAATTTGGACCATCGAGTGGAGGTGTGCCGAGTTAAATTTGTTGTTTCACTTAACTTAAAATTTTTTATTGCTATGGAAATTTCCACAGCTTTACTTTATTTCAAATTTAACAGAGTTTACACTTTAAAGATATAATTATACTAATTCAAAGTTGTTGATTTGGTTAGTGATTATATAGTAATTGAAAATGCTTATTTAGTAGAAAATAATGTTAGTTCGATGTTGTTACGAAGCATGCACGTGTACGATGCTATTTGCTGGTTTTGCATTTCACGAGTTTTATGTGTCTTCACATCCGTTGATTTCGTTTATGTTGTTTATGCGGTTTCAAGTAACGTTCGGGTTAAAATACCGATGATGATGTAGCCTTGGTGTTGTCCGGTTGTATATGGTTGTTAGAGGTACGTAATTCCTCCCTTCTAAGATGAGCGTCAGGCTGCTTAAGTAGTCCTAAAGCGGTACATCTTTTGTTTGTCCAGCAGAAGATATAAAGGATGAACAATATTATGAATATTATGATGAAAGTTAGCGATATGTGTCCAGTAGAGCTGTGTAGAATTGCTTTTTCATGTTTTAGCTTGACTTGGTTATAGTTTTGTATGGTTTTATTATGTAGAATCTCGAGTGTTAACTCGGGTTTAATTTCTATGATGTTTACTTCATTATATGGTATTATAATTTCAATATGGTCGGAAAATTCTATTTCATCCGTAGAGAATTTTTGGCCTTTGATATTTATATCGCAGTTTTTGAATTGTATTAGTGTTTGTTCTTTAATTTTATTAATTTGCTGGTTACAAGTAGAGGTATATATGATTTGCTTATCTGCGGGTTGAACGTACAGTAGTCCTACAGATAGGTAATCGATATCTTCAAAGGTGGTTATATTTTGTGTTACGCATTCGGCTTGCTGTTGATTTACTATGGCCGGTATACATGTCCCCAACGTTGGCATTAACTTCTCTTCTTTGCAGTATATTGTTTCATATATTTGCTTACATTGGTTTGTTACAAATTGATATAATTGGGTATTTATGATAATTTGGTTATATGGAATAGGGTTTATAATTTTATTATGGAAGGGAATGAGTTTAAGTTGATAATTTTCATACTTTTCTTTTGAAAACATAGGAACTTTAACTACGTATATTAATTTGGTATTGTTATAAAACCCTTTTAATTCTAATATATCATAGAGAAGATTGTGGTTTTGTACTTTTATATCGTCCTGTTCAAATAATCTAGTTATGTATTCTGTTTCGTTATTTGTCAATAAATGGCGTGATACTAAACGTTGTTTTGAAAATGCTATAATGTCTAATAAGTTTTCTGTATGTTCTTGTAAGATTTCTAGCACATGGCTGATTCTGTAAAAATGTTGGTCGCATAAAATTAAAAGAGAGATGTGATTAATGGTTTCTGTAGTTTTGTTCTGTTCATATTGTATTCGATTAAGATTGACGTTTATAGTATTTTGAATTTCCTCTAATCTATTTATTATTTGATTGTTCACCTGTATTTGGTTATTGATTTGATCATTAATTTTATCTTGATTCTGATTTATTTCATTTATTGCGTTTTGTACATCGATTAGATCCTGATTGTCCAAGTTTCCAGTAATGTCTTTTATAAGTGCTCCCAGTCCGTTAGAAAGTCCACGTCTGTAACGTTTCGGTAATACTTCTATATATAATTTTTCAACCTGATTTAATTTGTATTGAATGGTAGTTTTCTTGTTATTTAATATTTACATTTCGATAACCACTTTCTACTGGGAATTTCTCCAGTATTTCATTTACTTGTTTTTTAATGTTGTCTATGATTTGTCCGTATGGTTCCAATTGTATGATGTGTATAATTTTACGAAATCCGTTGTAAATTTTTGCATTACCAATTTTTATAGGGATTACTCCTTTATTGTCCTTGAGTGATGTCAGCTTGATCTCTTGGCACGGGATCCTTAGGGACCTGGAATAATCGTTTAATTTTACTTTTATGAACTTTACCTTCTGCGGTTTCTATTACTATTCCGTTGTCTTTTAACACTCGTCGTTTTTTGTAGTTCGCTCTTAATTTTCCTCTTTTCTTTCTTTTTGTATAGATGAATAATTTTGGAGATATATGGCAAATGGGTTTTCTCTTTTTATTGATTTTTGTAATAATTTTGGTTTTAACTTCGGATGACTGTTTATGGATATCATTACATAGTTGTTCGTACCTTTCTTTATGTTGTTGTAGGTAATCGATTTCATTCACGAAGTCTAATTCTTTCCTAACATAGTGACCTTTTAAGAGACTAAAGGGCGTAAGCTTAGTTGTTGAGTGGACTGCATTATTATACGACAATATGGCAAGATTCATTACGTTTTCTAGATTTTTATCCTTATCTTTTAGGCGTATAATACTACAGATTTCCTTTAGTGTCGAGTGTAGTCTTTCGACTGGGGAGCTACCGGTGGAGTTATATGGTGTAGTGACGTGTAATTCAATTTGATATTTTTCCATCAATGTCTTAACTTCTCCTCCATTTCCTATTTCGTCATCAGCTATAATTTTACCTGGTAATCCGTGTTGACTGAAATAGTGTATTAGTGCTTCAGAGATCCTTTTAGTTGTTTTTTCTTCTAACAGGTAGGCTGCTGCAAATTTACTGAACTTGTCTATAACCGTTAAGAATTTTACTGCCTCTAATTGAAATATATCAATATGGATGATCTCCATGGGTTTCTTCGGTGTTTCGGTTAAGGATAGTTGTAGTTGTGGAGGTTGTCGGTCGTACTTTACTTGTTGGCAAACGTCGCATTGATTAACGTAGTCTCTTATCATTTCTTTCATTCTTGGGAAATAGTACTCCTTTTTGATCTGCTCGTAGTTTTCTATTATACCGCGATGTTCGTTTTGCTCGTGGGTCCTTTTAATGATCTCTTGTTGTTTGTTTTCATCTTCAATATCGGTTAGAAGTGACATGGACCGTACTACATTCACTTTGGGATTTGTTACCCTTGGTTTGGAGGATGTCATTGCCTTATACGCTTCTAAAACGTATTGAAAACATTCCTCTGAAGTGAAAATACATGTCAGATTCCTACTTCGTCCAAGTAACTTCCGTAGCTCTTCTGTGATGGTAGTTTTTATACCTCGTTTTCGTGGTATTTGCACTGTTACTCTTTTCCGAGAGTTGAAAAGCGTTTCAGTTTTAATGAGAGGTTCTTTTAAGTTATTGGATAGGTAGATGACTAATTGGTTTCCGAACATGTTTATAGAGTTCTTTGTTATTGGAATTAGATCGTCAGGTGTTGATAACATACTTGCTGTATCCTCTACCGAGGATGAACTTTCAGTATTGTTAATGTCAATGTGGTTAGAACTGATTTGGATGCGAGATAGAGCATCAGCATTCGCGTTCTGAGTGCCTTTTTTATAAACGATGTTGTAGTCAAACTCTTCTAGCTTTAGGCGCCTCACAAGTTTGGAGTTTGGTTCTTTTAGTGAAAACAACCAAGTGAGAGGTTTGTGGACTGTAATGATGGTAAATTTTCGACCAAATAAGTAGGGTCTGAAATATTTCGTGGCCCATACTATTGCCAGGAGTTCCTTCTCGATGGTTGAGTAGTTTTGCTCAGTTTTCGTGAGTGTACGCGAAGCATAACAAATTGGCAAATCTTGTCCTATTTTACCTTGGGATAGAACAGCACCTATAGCGACATTGCTCGCATCGGTTGTTACCAAGAATGGTTGCTCAAAATCCGGGTACTGCAATATTGGATTTTCACACAGCAATTGTTTGCATTTTTCGAAACATTTAACGTAGTTTTCATTCAGGTCAATAACAGAATCTTTTCTTAAACACTCAGTCATTGGTTTAGTTAGAAAAGCGAAGTTTTTTATGAATTTCTTATAATAACCTAATAATCCAAGAAAGCTTTTGATTTGTTTTTCATTTCTTGGCATAGGGAAATTCTGGATAGCCCTGATCTTGTCGGGATTTGGTTTTACTCCCTCTGAGGTGACAATATGCCCCAGGAAGGCTACTTCCTTGTGCAGAAATTCTGATTTGTCCAGTTGGACTTTCAGATTTGCATCCTGTAGTTTAGTGAAAACTTTCGTTAAGCTATCTATGTGTTCTTGGAGCGTCGTTGAGAAGATGATGATGTCGTCCATGTAACATAGGCAGACTTTCCCTTGTAGTTCACCGAGGACGTTGTCCATCACTCGTTGAAACGTACTGGGGGCATTTTTCAGGCCGAAAGGCATTCGTACATATTCGTAATGCCCGAATTCAACTGAAAAAGCTGTTTTTGGGTGTCATTTGGATTTACTTCGATCTGATGAAACCCAGAGGCTAAATCTAAAGTGGTAAAATACATGCATTTACCAAGTTTATCCAAGATGTCTGTTATATTCGGAAGTGGGTATCTATCTTCAATGGTTTTTTCATTCAGTTTTCGATAGTCAATCACCATCCTCCATTTGGTTTGACCAGAAGCATCTTTCTTTTTTGGCACAATCCATATTGGGGATGACCAGGGTTTATAACTGGGTCTTAAGATACCTTGCATTAACATTTTATTTATTTGTGATTCGACTTCCGATTTGTGTACGTAGGGATATCTATAGCTTTTGGTAAAAATAGGTTTTTCGTCTTGCAAATCAATGTTGTGTTTTACAGCGTTTGTAAAAGTTAGTGGGTCATTATCTCTTTGGAAAATGTGTTCGAATTTTGAACATAGCTTTTCAATGCTTCTTTTTTCCTCATAGTTAAGGTGGTCAGTTCTTATTAATTGAGTGATATCATCACAATTACTTGTTGTAGATATGGGCTCAATTGTATGGATTTCTATGTGGTTAGCATGAAATTTTTCACATTCTATAGGATGTTCAATGACGAATTGTTTTTGTTGGGGCCCATAGTTTATTACTTCAACGTAAGCGAAATTATTTATGCTTTTATAAACTCCCTCTGGTATTATGAGGTTATTCTTCAGTATTTGAGGTTTTAAGTAGAGTTCTCCATTGGCAATGGTAACAGGAACTTTTCCTACTAACTTGCTTCGTGGAGCGATATTATAAATTGCAGACATAAAATTTAAATTAAATTTTAGTGGGATTTGAACTAGTGGAGTGATTAAAAGGGATTGACCTAGGTCGAGAGTTATTTTTAGTTTTTGCATGGTTTCCATGCCAATTAAACCATTAAAATAATTGTGAAATTTGAAGAGAATGAAGTCAAGTTCTTCATTTGTTTTAAATTCTTTAATACCGTTTAACTTAACCATTTTGTCAACTATTGTCTCGTTAAATAAGGCAGATATAGTTACTGGGTCCATTTTTTGCACGAATTTATTTGGAATTAAATTTGGATCTATAAAAGATTTTGTGGAGGCAGTGTCTATTAAAAATTTATATTTCTGTCCTTGTAACATTAGATCTACGTAGGGTAATTGAAAACCTCTTTGATGGTGGTTATTAAGGCTTAAGTATCCGTAAGTTGATTCGTCGAGGCTGGTAGGCGAAAATCCTCGTCCTGAATTTCAACGATTGGAATACTTTGTCGTAGCTCCTGTACGTTATCTTCAAAATACTCGTTCATACCCGATTCTGGTTCTTCATATGAATTGTCCCATTCCTGACTTTGGTAGTGTTCTTCTTGATAGTAGTAATCGCTTTCTTTGTTGTATGGGTTAGATGAAATGTTATACAATTCTTTGGATTGAAATTTCGGTGGGCCGTTACTATTAAAACGATACGGCTGATTTGTTTGGTTGTTTGTACCCATTACGGTTTGATGTTGTATCCATAGGTTCTGGCCTATTATATTGTGGTGCTCTAGGAGGTAATCTTGGATTTCCATATTGTTGTATATTTTGTTGTGTGAAGGGACGATGGTTAAAATACTGAGGTCTATTACTATTGAAATTTGAAGGTTTGAATTGTGAAATTTGATTATATTGTGGATACTGATTATATTGTAAATGATTTCTGGGTGTTACTGCTTTTTGAGGTATTGGCGGAAGTGCTTTGTTCTTCATATAGACTATGTTCTGTTCTTTCAAACAGTATAATCTAGCCGTCGGAAGATCCGGTGGCTGCATAGCTCTCACCATAACTCCAAGCGAGTCTCTCAGATTCGCAGTGAACACAGAAAGGCACATGGAGTCGTACCATTTCGCTTTTTGTTCTGCTTCTGCGGGAGTATTGAGGTATGCCCAGGTCTTTAATGTATTGCATATTTCAAGAATTCTGGTGAAATATACTTCAACACTGTCATTCTTTTGCGTGATAGCATGAAGATCCCGAATCAGACTATTTTCGTCTCTCTTATCGGCAAAGTGAGCAATAAGGCTTCCTTTAATGCTAACCCACTCGTTTGTGGTGTTATACATTTCTAAGGCCTTGTTCGCATCACCCACTATTTTATTACGAATAGCCCTTAAGAGAATATTCTGGTATGATGGATCTGTGAACGCTGGTTTGAGAACTTTTAGAATATCCTCAACTTGTGTGATAAATTTATTTAGCTCAGTTCTGCTACCACTATAAGGCGGAATATCTTTGATAGCATCAGGTATTTGTAACAGTCTTAATGTTCTTTCCATTTGTTTGAACTGTTTGTCCTCTTGATCAGTCATCTTAACAAATTTATTTATGTCACTTTCACTTTCAGTATCACTGTCTTCCCTAAGATTGCGTGTCGCGTTATATTTTACCGCGTACTTATCTAATTTGCCAATTTTGAGAATTTTTAAGTCCGAGGTCGCGGCGGCCATTTGGCAGATATTTTATTCCATACATAATTGAACCATGCCATGTTATCATAATAAAAAGAATTGACAATAATTTCTTAAATAATTTGTGTTTTATTCAAAATCAACATCGGCCCTTAAAATTTAACCACCCTTTATAAAACTACAAAATGATAACCCAATCTAGAGGGTGGGCCAAATATATATTGTTTTTAAATGCAATAAAACAAAAAGTTCTCAATATTTTTTCAAATTTATTTTTAATTGTAAAGAACAATTCTTCCTATTAATTATGGAATAAAATTTCATTCATATGACTGCCTCGGCTGGCCTTCACGTACGTCATACGGTCGGTTCAATTTTTGAGCACATTTTCGATGGTATGCGGCATTATGTCTGGCGTAACACTTATCTTTGACAGCACCCCAAAGAAAATAGTCCAACGGCGTCAAATCACAACTCCGAGGGGGCCCAACCACATCAGCGTTTCGGCTGATAATTCGTTCTTCGAAGACAGTGTGCAAAAGATCAATTGAAATGTCTGCTGTGTGGCACGGAGCGCCGTCTTGTTGAAACCAAATGTTGCCTATGTCCTCATCTTCAAGTGCCGGGAACAAAAAATCGTTTATCATGGCGCGGTAGGGCTCACCATTGACAGTAACAGCGGCTCCTTGCTTATTTTCAAAGAAAAATGGCCCAATGAAGCCACCGAACCAAAATTCGCACGAAAAAGCCACTCGTTGTGGATGCATCGGCTTTTCTACGATCACGTGCGGGTTCTCCGTGCTCCAAATACGACAATTCTGCTTGTTTACATAGCCGCCAAGATGGATATGTGCCTCATCCGAAAAGATGTTTTTTTACCATGATTTTCGAAGTAATGATTTAATATTTGCCAGCGTTGTTCAAGCGATTACACAACCATTTTCGTTCAGTGGAAGGATAAAACTAACTTTCTGTCAAATCAGAAGTGACATAACCCTTACCTTACTCAGAATAACCGCTAGTTCAAAAAAAAATTTTAGATGGCCCATCCTGTATATATTGCAAAATTATCGTTATCCCCAGATTTGGATGGTTTCGAATAATATGGATAATTCAAACGTTAAAAAATGTAGAATTGTAATTGATTATCGGAAAATTAATGAAATTACAATAGACGATAAATTCCTAATTCCGGACATTGAAAACATTTTAGACAAATTGGGAAGAGCCCAATATTTTACTACTTTAGATTTGGCGAAAGGTTTTCACCAAATAATGGTAAACCCAGAATACCAAAAGAAAACGACCTTTTTAACACCGTTAATGGGTTTTATTGTGATGTGAAATATGAAAGAATCGATTTCGTTAGGCTAGCAGTAATTTGCTAGTACTACAAATACATGGTATTGTCCTATATATATATTATACACACATATATATATATATATATATATATATATATATATATATATATATATATATATATATATATATATATATATATATATATATATATATATATATATATATATATATATATATATATATATATATATATATATACTAATATACTTATATACATATATACATATATACATATATACATATATACATATATACATAAATATAACGAACAATAATTAATATTGTATTTAACGTATTTTTTAATAAATTCTGGGCTGGGCTAACTTCACACAAGTTGCCTGATGAAATTATTTTATTTTCTGGGATAGAATCGTGGGATAACTTCACATACGTCTCATAGGAATATTGTATCCAAATTTTTCTCTGGATGTTTACATTGAGTTCAATGCCCATTTAAACTGATTTCTTGTCTTCATCTCTTGAAGGTAGAATATGTTTCGCAGATCAAGAGACGAGAAAAATGCTGCAGGCGCGATAGCGTCTTGTTGCAATGCCCCTTGTTTCGGTGAAGAATGATGCGTTATGATATAACGGTCTCGACTAAAAAATTGAAATAAAATTGCTTCTTACCATTTCCTTTTTTAAATATTTGCTTGGTATATTTGACTGTTCGTAATTAAGAAAAATGTTTTGGCCTAAAACTTCATCAGACTATACATTTAAGTAGACAAGGAAAGGTCATCGAAATAAAAAGGCTTCGTTAAAACACTAATATTGTTGGTATTACATAACAAACCACTTAAGACGTCTAGATTGATATTGCTTAATAGTTGCTTTCTTTTGTTCCTTAATTGATTATGAGCTATAATACAATTTTGCAGAAATGAATATAATGAAATTAATGATTCGAACGAAAAGGACATTTTAACCACAAAACAATAATATATTTCGATGTTAAATGGCCATTACAACATTGTTAGTGTATAGAGTTTGACTAGCATATTCAAGATGAATCGTTCGACTTGCTCATTATAAGTAGTACCATGGGAAAGATATTCAAGTGAATTGTTTAATTTTCAGTATAGTACAAAGAAAATCAGCATGCTCACAAAACCGTAACATCTTCAAAATGGAAATGTGATACATATTTTCCAAATTTCATTTTCTAGGTTGAATGATATTCGAAAAAGAAACAAACTTTCTTTAATTTTTTTTTGATTGACATAAAAAATATTTTGCCGCTTCTCCTGGACCATGATAGCAAATGAGGATTTATCGAAGTATGGGAATTTGTTGTAGTGTTTTGTTTTAATAAATATAATAAGATAAATTCTCCATCGGTATCCCGGTATATATACCTACCGAATAAAGGTAATACTCGTAGGTGTATATCCATGAAACCGTCGTAATAAATTTTTTAATGATGAAAACACGAAAATTTAATTCTAAATTAATTTCGTTTTGTCATTTCACTGTGTTTTGTGTATACTGCGGCGCTTTTTTTTATAGATTTTTTGATGATGATGATGATAAGCTTTTGTTCGAGCTTTTCAATTTTTTTTTTTGGTTGGCGATTTTTTACATTTTTTTTGTGGAATAAATTAAAATAATTGAATTTTCATAGCAATTAAGCAAAAATTGTTTTAACGGCAGCCGGATTTTGTGTTGAAGAAATCAAAATGAAATGTTTCGGTTATTTCTAATTAGGGATAAAACACAACAGAACGTAAAAAATGGTGGAAATTAATAAAATAAAATATAAAATTCAAAACGAGACTAAAAAGAAGAAAAACTTCCTTTTTTCGGGTGCCCAAAATCCCATTTTTAGCTGATTATTGTGAAATTAAACAAAAAATTTAATTATAGATTTTTGTGATGGTTGTCCTCTTGAACGAGTATATTGTTTGTGTCTTCAATACCAAAAATGGAAAGTTAATTAATTTTGTATTTCAACATTTAAATTAGAAAATATCGGTTTTTCCTGATATTATTTTTAATTTTCTGGTTCTATTCGTTCGATATAAAATTGACGTGAAGTATTTCCTTAATTCCAAAAATTCCTAGGATTAGTTTTAGGAAGAAATTCACGTTCTGGGCTGGGTGGTGAACAATTGTTTATTGCTAGATATATGTGTTAGTGTAAATAATATAGCAACAGGTGGCGCTGTACGCGCACATTTCGTTTTTCAGTTCAATTCAATTACAGTTCAACAGCTCATATTGTTTGTTCTTTCTGATTTGATAATTTGAGCAGTTGCGGTCACGGTTAAATGACTTTCCGATAATTTTATCAATTTTCATTGAGTTTTCGAGTGAAATAGTTTACATTTACGAAATATATCATTGCGAATCTGCGGATCACAAAAAAGTGAGTTCTTTGTTTTTGTTTGTCGGCGAAAACCTAACCTTATTTTCATTGGAATAGATCGGTAATCGATTTGTTTTGTTTTTCCAGTTGATTTGAAAGATTTAAATTGTATCTTTTTCGTTCGTTTATGTCCGATTTAACAAAGTGATGATCATTTACAGTTCGATATTTGTTACGATGCCAAGAAGAGGTCTTGGTAACATTGGTCGGCGTTCTCAGAATGCAACGCGATACATGGATTAGCACAAATTCAGCCACTATATTTTTCGGATGGCAATCAACATATCTGATCGGAATATGTAATCAGAAGTGTCGACTTCATTGGTTTCTAGACCATTTTTTGTCAGAAAATTGTTCATTCAAAGGTCGTTGTTGTTCAATGGAATTAGGCCAATTCTGGATTAGCACAAATTCAGTCACTATATTTTTGGGATGGCAATGAACATATCTGACAGGAATATACTATCTGAATTGCTTATGGCTTGGATTCTAGAACTTTTTATTTCGATTGTTTTATTTGTTGTTCAACACAAATATTATTGATCGATATATCTCTGTTTTTTTAAATATAGTATCTTTCAGGGGCTGGTTTGGTTTCCTCGATTTATGAATGAAAATTTATGAAAATTAAATTTCTATGATAAGCTCAAATTTAATCAAACTAGCGGCCTTTAGAAAGCTTTAAAATTAGGCTTAAATTATTTCTGGTTTTTTCTAGAAATCGGGTTTTATTTATTTCGTCTTTTAGGCGAAATTTGAAATTTTCTTTTCCCGTTTTTTCGGCTCCTGGACCAGCACTAATTTTTTCCCGTGAGCACTAATTAGCACTAATTAGCTTAATCGGTATGTAAAGCTTGATTTTGAAATTCGAAAGTTTGCCTGCTGCAGTAACCCACTTGGTTTTCCAATACTAAGAGTGATATGATCCAAACAATTCGCGCAATAATTCAAATGTTTCACTTCCTGTGTGGCACGTAGAACGACTCAATTACATCCCCCGTACCCATGCACGAGTACTCCCAGGATGCGATAGCCTACGTGCGCATTTATGGACTATCGGAGTTGTTTGTGACGATTACTTGCAATCAAAAATGGTCAGATGTTACGCAGTTATTGCATCCCGGTCAATTACAAAGCGATTGTCACGACGTTACAGCGCGAGTGTTCAAACAAAAACTCAGATGTTTAATGAACTTCTTTGCGAAACAATGTGTATACGGTACTGTTCGCTGGATGAATTCAGTTGACGTACATATTCTTCTTTGGATCGTGGACAACATTACACCCCACCAAATTAATAACATCATTTCCGCCGAATTTCCTAATCCTGAGATAGATCCAGAGTTGCACGAAGTGGTGACGACGAATATGCTCCACGGACCATGCGGACAACACAATCCCACTTCGGTGAGTATGTCCGACAATAAATGCACAAAACGCTATCCACGTGCTTTTATTTCGGAGACTCAATCTGGAAACGATGGATATCCACTCTGTCGGAAAGAATATTCTTTTAAGTTTATTTTTACAATTTTTATTTGGTTAAAAAAATGATAATTCATTTTATGATTTGTACATGAAGACCATTCATGAAAATAATAATTTATCACCGGCGGAGAAGTTCCAATATTTACGAGGTTACTTGAAGGGCGATGCGTACAATCTTCTAAAGCATTTACCAATTACGGAGACTAACTATTTCGAGGCATTTTGCAAGTTGAGTGCCAGATACAAACGTAAGAAACACACCATACAAGCATTTATCAGGAGTTTTATGAACCAATCAACCATTCAACAAGCGACTGCAGCAGGTTTAAGAAAATTGCTTGATACCTCTGACGAAGTAATAAGAGGTCTGAACGCGCTATGGAAGGATGCAGAATCACGCAACGTATGGTTGATTTACATGTTGGAAGAGAAATTGGATACTGAGACTCGATCATTATGGGCACAAAAATCGTGTGAAGATGAAATGCCAACATTGGAAAGCCTTTTCAAGTTTCTGTTAAACCAGTCCTGATGCACTAGAATCTGTTTAGTCATCCACAGCCAAGCGGTCAGCAAATCAACGGGCGTCCAAATCGTATGTCACCATAGATGTAAACTGCGGTTCTTCATGCAATTCCGATCACTCAGTAGCGAACAGTGAGAAGTGCAAGCAGTCATCATTTTCGGAGCATCTACAAATCATTCAATCTAAAACGTTTGTCACAATAGATATAAGCCGCTGCTCTTTATGTAATTCCGATCATTCATTAGCTGACTGACAGAAATTTAAGCAGTTATCAGTATCGGAACTTCGACAAAGTATTAAATCTGCGAACCGTTGTTTTAACTGTTTAAAACTCAATCACCCGGTATTCAGGTGTCTCGAGAAGTAGATGTCAAGAATGTGAAAGAAGCATCACTCGCTGTTGCATTCTATACTGAAAGCCTTAATTCAGATAAGGTACCGGTAACGACGGCACATGTTAGTATATCAACAAGTTGCATCTTGCCAACCGCATTGGTCACTATAGCCGATCAGCATGGCATGGACTATTAATGACGAATACTACTAATTTCCGAGAGATTATGCAATAAACTCAAACTACGTAGACAGTCCAATCGCTCCATAGTGTCTGGTATTAGCGGATCCGGTACTCAAACAACCAAGGGAAAGGCAACGGTTACTCTCAATTCACGCATTAGTGGTCAGTCTCAAATTAAAATTGAAGCGTTGATAATGGCTAAATTATGTTCCAAAGTACCTGCTCGTTCGTTCAGTTCTAACCTACCACATGTAAATTTATTACTAGCAGTTCCTAGTTTTAATTCGGCACAAGATATAGATCTAATTCTCTGTGTACAACACGTATTAAATGTCCTACTAGAAGAAAAAGTTAAGCAGAACAATCAAGTTATTGCGCTTGAAACCATATTTGGTTGGGTAATAGGAGAAGATGTGGACACGAGTGCATTGGCTACATATCGGTCATTCTGGGCACAACAGATGTACGACAAGAAAGGGTGGATGAGCTACTTCAACAATTTTGGGAAATTGAAAATATCCCAGCTATCAAACGAATAACCGCGGAAGAGGAACAATTCGAGAAATTATTTGCTGAAACCACATACCGAGACGAACACGGGACGTTTATTGTCACCCTACCGATGAAAGACGAGATTGAGCCGCTGAGAAAATCTTTAACTTTAGCATTATCCAGACAAAGAGCAATGGAGAGAAAATTTAGTGAAAAATGCAGAATTTAAAACCTTGTACATCAAATTCATGGAAGAATACAAGCAACTAGAACATATGAAGGAGGGTAACAGGTGACGTAATACAAGAGTTCAACTACTTACCCCACCATGGCATACTGAAATCGACAACAAATGGGATAACCAAATTTAGAGTAGTGGTTGACGCGTACGCGAAAACGTCCAACGGCGTCGCATTGAATAATACTCTCATGGTGGGACCTACAGTGCAGTCAACGCTCTATGCAATAATATTACGTTTCTGGTCGCATAAGATTGCAATTAGTGCTGGCATCGAAACAATGTACCGGCAGGTTATGGTCAGAGAAGAATTTATGAAGTACCTAGCAATTGTATGGAGGGAAAACGAGAATGGCCCAATGCGGTATTACAAACTAACAACTTTAACATATGACACTGCAGCAGCTCCGAATCTTGCAACGACAGTTCTAAACGAGATTGGGAATATTCATGGTAAAAGTTATCCTATAGCCGACCGCACTGAAAGAATGTACATACGTTGATGATATTATTGCCGGTGCAGATAATGTTGAATAAGGTATACAGTTACAGATTCATCTGATTAAGATGCCAGCAAACGCCGGAATGAGATTAAAGA